>WURT03501760.1:0-20379 GCA_009936505.3 Holothuria glaberrima | reverse complement strand
ACTCATACCTGATAGGGAACTACATCGGAGTTTTGTGTTCTTATGTTCGCCTGTGTGTATGTGTGTGTCTGTGTGTGATGTAGGTTGAACATATACAAATTGGAACGAGTCTTTCACATGATGTACCACCGTGATGGCTCTCTTTAGCCTTTTTGGAGTTTATAGTGAAGACTGGAGACCCTTTGCCCCGCAACTTCAACCGTTCCGGACGCAAGATACTACAGAAATGTACTCTGATCTTGACAAAATTTCATCTAAATCAGGAATGGGAACTTAAGTGATCTTCCATTCTGAAGGTCACATTGAAATGTGTCGCTAGGCCCGTATCTTTGTCTCCACGTAATGCATGTGCATTTTTGTATGTTTTTGTTCCATTTCTCTGTAATCAGTGTTCTACTTCATAGACGTAGGAAGCTGTTTGGGGGTGGGTGGCGGCTGAACGTTGTTTCGGACCGTTTTGGAGGAGAGGTCTAAGGGGAGGGGGTTTTGAATGTGTGTAGGTCCTTAGATAAAATTTCGTACAATATTTGAGCAAATTTTAAGACAATTTACTGCAAAATTTTCAACATTTTCTAACAGAGGGAGCATTGACCTCTTTGGTTGTTTTTGAATGTCTGAGGGTCTTTAGATGCAATTTCGTGCAATATCTGAGCAAATGTTAAGGAAAATTCCTTAAGTGTTTGGCTTTTTAACAGAGGGAGGAAATAAGGAGTCTTCGTTCTTGAATTGGGGGTGTATACACCCGCCCCACCACATTTTTGACTGGGAGGCTTTACTCCCCTCCCGCCCAGTCTCCCGCTTCCTACATACTGCCTTGTTCTACTCTGGCAAGTTTCAAGTTATTTTAGTCTGTCTTCTATCACTTTGTGTTTGTATATTCCTGTTGTGAAAGAAAAACTAATACCTGAAATGAAATTTTCATTAGGCCACAAATTTAAGCTTGTAAACCACAACCTATTCCCAATTGAAAGATCTAGAATATCAAATTACGTGGAAAATTAAACTCACAAATCGTTCATATCCACCACAAGCCAAATTCATCATTTCCCATGGGTGTTACGAATACTTAGGCTAGTGAATTTCAGTCTTAAATTAAACTGTTAAGTTCTGCTGACCACATTTTATACAGTTTGCAAACCATCTCTTGGGCAGAGAAGACAGATACAGACAGAAGCTGACCGCATATGCTCTCCTGTGATATACTGTCTGCCCCTACGCGCAAAAATATTTTATGCACTAAAATTTATACAGCCCAAATTTGTCTAGTACGATTTTGTTTTCTAGAGAAAGTTTTGGTCGGATTTTTTCATCACTCTTTCTTGTTTCTCGACGTATGAGAGTTTTGTTTTGAAAATGAAAACGAGAAAACTGCACGCTCCACTCAATCGATGCATTTTGTTTTAAAAGTATCTAGAATTTGATTTTATGTTTAAATCTGTTATGATGTTAGAAAAGGCTCATTTTTCGGAAAGTAAATCCTTCATTCTAACCGATGATGATTTAAGTAACAGAATTATAATGGATGTTTACCTAAGATTCCAAACTAGCAACTTTTGAATGTCAATCGGATTACGAAAACATGCAAGACCATTAAATGTTTAACAGCTAATGCTATTAAACCCTCATCTTATAAGGTGAAACCTTGGTTTGAGATTTTTTTCTTATTTTCACTGAATGAGTTAAAAGAGTTTCATGTTTTCAACATCTTTACGAAGTATTATGTCAAATATGAAATATTATAGCAATTAATTGTTAGCACAATGCGATCAAATATTACTCAGAGTTGGTACTCTCAATGACAATACATCGATTAATATGCTTGCAGGACAGCATACGGACGCAGAACGTATTTCTAGGATGGAGGTATGGTATGGGATTGCAAATTGACGACTTATAAAACCTTAATTTGTTTGAGGGAGAAGGAAAGTTTTAAAATCTACAAGTTAACAGAGCTGAAGCCAATTTGGCCTTACATTAAAGCAGCGCTCTCATTGTTACGGCTCGATATAACATACAAATCAGTGACAGCGAAAGACTATTGAAGAACGAGATTAAAATTCTCTTGGCTTATTAATTAACCCCCTTTCCTTAATTCTTATAAATATTAATTCGTAGCTTAGGCCTGTATTTACAGTATTTCCCTTTGTATACTTATCTCTAGTCTTGGTTGGCGATGCGCTGACTTCGTAGTAGCGCCTCTCTAGTAGCGGATTGGTATCTGCGGTAGGGTGTACTACGTAGTGCTAGACACAACGATCATGACTGTGTCGTTGGCGTATACTTTTTAGACGGTTCAAGGCTGGTGAAATTTGTTTAGACTCATACGAGACCCCTCGAACGAACTGGAAAACAGTGCCACAGGTGTTGTTGTAAATATAGCGGTCTCACTGATGACGTTGGTTTGTTTGTTATTACGTTAAACTCTCTCTCTCTCTCGCTCCCTCTCCCTCTCCCTCTCTCTCTTTCGGTCCTGTTATTTTAAGTGTTTCCTTTTATACTGATCGTCGATTTATCCAGAATCTTCGAATTTATTCCAGTTCTAGCATGTTCTCGTAAATAATACATTTGTTTTGTTGAAAAGAAGGTTCTATGGGCGATCATCACTGAAATTAGGTTCTCAAAATAGAAGCACAACAGTCCGAGGAAGGTTCTTGAACTTTCTTAAAGCCTTAGAAAACTCTACTTTTAGACTGCGTAGCAGGATCTGAATTTCCCTTGGAACTGGTTAGCCCCTCGTAACATCATAATGTAGGTAATTTTGTTCTGGCAATCCGGTTGAGGGGATCATTGGTGACGCGTGTATCTGACATGGGTGACAATTAGGTTGGGAATGTATTTCACATCCTGTGAGGAAAGCAGGGGTTAGGGGGCGAAGGAAAAGATGGTGCTTTGGGCTCTTTGTAGTGGTAAGACATCCACTGCTTCGACACTAGGAGAAACACGATCACAGACAACAGTGTGCGCTAATTATATCTCTATTGCAGGAAATGTTAAATGACAGGCACATCGTGCTGAAGCTTTCCTCCCCTGGCTGCATAACATTGGATGCAGATGACTGAGTGGTGTGCTTGTTATGTTGCTTGTTTTGCCAGGCAAGTACATAGGGCACACAATGCCTTCATATAAGGTGCAGTGGAAAATTAATTGAAATTTTGCAAAACTTCTTCCAAACAACACTTCTTGGACAGTTCATATAGTCCTTTGTGATCAGTTGAATCATTTCCTGGAAACAACAGTCATTGTGAAATTATGAATTATCTTCACAGGTTATTATCATCGTAACATAGTTTAATATTGTACGAAAAAATGGCCGAAAAGATCGACAATTTGTAAATGATCAAATTTGTAACTGCCCAGTATGTTATTTTGACCGTCTTTCTTCAATTTTTGTTTTGAATTGAAAATGCTGAAAGTACAGAAGAACAAACGATTTGACCAAGAAAGTTAATGTGACATTTCGCTGGTGGTGCGATGCTTGAGCTGGTAGTGAGTATTCTCAGTTGAGCAACGAAAGCCTCAGTTACACCATGGAATCGCATGTCCGCAGCAATGAGTAAAAACACCGTGAACGCCAATTTAGATGTCTGTCTCGATTTCGAAAGCGCCTTTAGTGGGCTACTTGTACGCTCGGAACATGTCATGTGACCCTTCTCCCCCCCCCCCTCAGTTTACTGTGTGTAGGTTGACATGTCAAATTGACGGTATAAATCGATGTTATGAACGTGATGTAGCGTCATTTCAAGACTCACCATAGGGAGGCGGGGGGAATCCCCTTCCCTTTAAAAGAATTGTAAAACTTAGTCTTCTTTGGTCATAACATAACGTTACGAAACAATCAATATAACATCGTAAGGAATTTTTTTGTCAGTTTGATGACACCATTCCTTCCATCTCATAAAGTCATACCACTTTATTAAGTCACTAGACCACTGGTCATATGGATTATTTCGTGAGGCATCTTGACCCTAAGCAGGGCCGTAGCGAGCGGGTGTGGGGATGTCACACCCCCAATATGTGGTCGCCGTGGGCAAATTTTCGGTCTGTCGGTTAAAGAGGAGAGGAGGAAAAGAAGAGGTAAGAAGGGAAAGGAAAGAGGAAAGGAAGGGAGTGAAAGGGAAGACGGAGAATGGAAAGAAAAAAAAAGAGAAAGAGAGAACGGGAACGCGCGGGCAGTCTGTTATCGGCTATTCCGATTTTCGGCTCTTCATCTAATTGGCCCATTCAAGTTGAATTCCCGTCGGCAAATTCACCATGTATGTGACGGCCGTATCAACGACTTTCGGTGTAATCCGTCGGCAACTCGAGGAAAGAAAGGGAATTTAAGGCATCCGAATGGGCGCGCTATTTCGAGTCATATGGCCAGTGTTTTGGCCAGCCCTATCTGTACGACAATGTTGCATAAACGGCGACAAATATCGCACAAAAAATTTGACAAGCAAATTTTACGCGGGTGTAAATTTTGACAGCATCAGCCTCACCAGAATAATTTTGCCAGTTCCTTGCTGTCAGCATATCCCATTTGTTTGCTTTAATTGCGACAGGACTTCCTAATTCACAAGCCTTTATTTTAACCTCCGATCCCCACTCCTCTACTTCCATCTCGAAGTTCAGAAAGTAGACTGATTCCGTGCATTACGTCCGCGGTGAAATATTTTTATGTCGAAAAATATTTGTCACCAAGATTTTTTGGTTCCTCATTAGGGCAGAAATACCTTCAAATATTGCACCATTTGCGATCTATGCACCTTTCAAATTCCAAAAATACCCCTCCCCTTAGACCCCTCCCCGAAGCTGGCGATCATACGACATACTGCATGACCCCCTTAAAAGAAATCCTGGGCATGCAACTGGAATCCATCCTGGCGTTCGAAAGCATATTTTGAACGCTAGTGTTAAGATCCTGAACACTTTTCTCCATTTTTGAACGCCGGACGCCTATTTGGACATTTAATGTATTTGAACGCCTAACGACTCTAGTGTTCAAATGCTGAACGCATAGTGTTAAAATGTTGAACGCATAGTGTTAAAATGTTGAACGCATAGTGTTCAAATGCTGAACGCATAGTGTTCAAATTCTGAACTTCTGGTTTAGCTCCTGAAGTATAGTGGCATGACAGGAGGAATTGCCTAACACATTAAAAATATTAGGAATCTTTGCAGTGATTAATGTATCACGAACCAAAATATACCTATCCTGGGACTTTATTTTTTGCCCAGAAATATGCTAAAACTTCAGAGCTTCCGTGGCTTCTCCCCCCTGGACCCCCACCGGGGCCTTGCCCCTGGAACCCACCAGGGGCTCTAAGGCGGGCCCCTGGACCCCACCCGCTAAACTCTCGCTTCGCGCTCGTTTTACGCATCACCAGATCTGTCGGCAAAATACGATCTCTACACCCCCCAAAGATTACACCTTCGCTACGCCTCTGACCCTGAGATACCCCACCCTATCCCCAAACAGAATGTGCTGCAACTCCTGTTGCGTAGCCTGACGGGTCTATTCGTTGGTTCGTTCAATTGTTCAACGTTTGTTAGACACACCATTAACGTATTACATATGTAATATCGCTCTAAATCAACATCATTCGCCTCTTGAAGAAATAAAAATTAGAAAATTAATGTTACATGTAAGTGAAACAGACAAAATGAATGAAACTGTGAAAATGCTAGTTCATGCCAGAACTCAGTAACCATGGAAACAAAGTAACTTTTCAATCCTAGTCTTACGTCAAAGCGACCGTTTGATGCGGTTTCAGCCTAATGCGATTTGGCGGAAATTAGTGATAAATTTGTCGTTCGTAATCGTTGCTAATAATGATGAGGCAGTGTAAATGCCATCTTTGTTATTTGAAGAAAACTGAAATGGGAACCGCTAATCCAATCGGACGTATGTTTACACCAACTCCCAACAGTATCACACTATAAAAATACTTGATTCTCTGAGACAGTTTTGCATATAAATCACACCATTTTAATTAGAAAAGCGCTTGACTGGCTTTTCAGCATTTTATTTTGAAGGTTTAAAGGGCAACAATTCTCACCCAGAATGAAAGTATTTTCCCTACTGAATTGTCTTCTAGCCCCTCCTTCAATTTAAACAAAAACACCCTCTATACTGCACTTCACTGTCAAATCATACAGTAGTCTGCACAAAGTTTAAACTGCTCATGCATGCACGGCCACATCAACATAGTGCTGTGTGTGAGCTTTATTGGATAAACAATCATGCTTTTACAAGTCATAATTGACCAACCAAAGTGACGATACTGTCGGAAGAATGTCAATCAAAGAACAGTGACGAATTGTATTAGTGCAAGGGCGTAGGAAGCGGGGGGCTGGGGGCGACAGCCCCCATCGAAATTTGTGGGGGCTGAAGTATGTTTTAGCCCCCCCCCCACACTTTCGAAGCACGAAAACCCGTTATCCGTCTCTTCTGTAAGAAATGTCAAAAATTGGCAGTAATTTACCTTAGAATTTGTCCAAAATAATGCACCAGATTGCATCTAAGGACCCTCAAATATTAAAAATTTTTCCAAAGGACTAAGGAATTTAAAAAATGTGCAGTAATATACCTTAAAATTTGTCAAAAATAATGCACCAAATTTCATCTAAGGGCCAGCAAAGATCACAAAATTTTCAAGGGGCTAAGAAAAGTAAAAACATTTCAGTACTTTACCTTAGAATTTGTCTAAAATGATGCACCAGAATGCATCTAAGGACCCTCAAATGTAAAAAAAAATTCCAAAGGGCTAAAGAATGTCAGCAATGTGCAGTAGTTAACCTTTACATTTGTCTAAAATGATGTACCAAATTGCATCTTGGGACCCACAAAGATCACAAAATTTTCCAAAGGACTAAATAAAGTCGAACTTTTGCAGTAATTTACCTTAAAATTCTTCCAAAATGATGCACCAAATTGCAACTTAGGACCCTAAAATAAAAAAAAAAACCAAAGGGCTAAAGAATGTCAAAAATGTGCGTTAATTTACCTTAACATTTGTCAAAAATAATGCACCAAATTGCATCTTGGGACCCACAAATATCACAAAATTTTCTAAAGGACTAAAGAAAGTCGAAATTTGAAGTAATTTACCTTAAAATTTTTCAAAAATGATGCACCAAATTGCAACTTAGGACCCTAGAACATCAAAAAATTTTCTAAAGGGGAGGGGGAACCCCCTCCCCTCAGACCCTTAAATATCAAAAATTTTCCAAAGGACCAAGAAATGTCTAAAATGTGCATTAATTTACCTGAAAGTTTTTAAAAAATGATGCCCTAAATTGCATTTAAGGACCCTCAAAAATTACAAAATTTTCCAAAGGAGTAAGAAAAGTGAAAAAATTGCATTGATTTACCTTAAAATTTTTCCAAAAGGATGCACCAAATTGCATTTTAGGACCCAAAAATTTTAAAAAAAATTTTCCAAAGGACTAAGAAACGTCAAAAATGTGCATTAATTTACCTTCAAATTTTTCCAAAATGATGCACCAAATTGCATTTTAGGACCCTAGAACATCAAAAAATTTTCTAAAGGGGAGGCCGAACCCCCTCCCCTCAGACCCCTCTCCCAGGACGGCGGTCCGAAACAAGGTTCAGCTCCCCCCAGTCTTGAACAGCTTCCTACCCCACGGTTTTTTAGTGGTATGATTATAATACTAAATATGTTTGGGGTAATGCCCCTTTAATGTTCGAAATATTGGAGGAATTCTATGATCATTAACAGAACTTTTTGTATTAAGTATTTCCAAACAAAGGCCGGCAAATAATAAACTTAGAAAGTCTTTTGCTTCAAAAGTTTAAAATTTCAAAGCAAGTTAAATTTGTCACAGCTACGACAGATACTCTTCATCACAAGAATGACTTAAAACTTGGGGTTTAGCAAAAGTATCAATTGGTGACTGCTCTTTGATTGCATAGATGCAAAACATGCAGAGTAGCTCATATTACACAGCATGCAAAGAGAGTTTTCTGACAACACATCAGGGCCTTGTGTGTTCGTCAGGATAAGCTATTTTGTCTGCACACGGGGAATCTATTCACAGTTGTGGGCTGGGTTAGAAGCAGGGAGCTGTGAGAAATGGAGAAACAACGTTTGTTCCTCCTTTGGAACTAGGTGCAGTGCCGACACTTAAGCTTTGCATTGCCTTATTCCCTCTAAAACAAGGATTAGACAGTAAAGACAATAATTCTTGTTGGGTGATTTAACCCATTGGTATAACATTGCCAGTCGTAAAGGAAAGTAAAATTTATTTCATCTGGAGCCGCCAGGTTCCCACTTTTAAAAAGAGTGCCGTTTATTTTCATGATACTTTTTGAAAAGAGATACTTGCTTCTTTATTTCAGGAGCAATCCGGAATCGTTTGAAATGTCATGATCAAAATTTAGACTCTGAATAGTTCACCAAAGGGATATATTCCTTACTCAATGAATAAATTAGAATAATAATGAAATTATGGCAACTTAAGTGTGCATGTACAGTCGTTTTGATATAAAACGGTGTAAACGTCGGCTGCGCAGATATCTTCAAAGCATTATTTTGACAATGGTCTTTGTTTCAGGACTACTGGGTTTTAAAAGGAAAGGATCATCATTAAGAAGTCAACAGGGGTTAAACAATAAGAACAAAGAGACCTGTCAATTAAATTTGGTTCCTGAAAAGGATTCTCAAGTACATTTTGTCTGACAGATTTGGTGGATGTTTCTCCATCTCTCACAGCTCTCTGCTGGAAGTAACATAGTTAGGAGAACTGGGTCTGGGATGATGAGCATCTGTCTTTAATGACGTTTTCATCTGTTTATCTAAACTTTGCCTGCACTTACTGGTAAGCTTCACAACATGTAAGAAATAACTAATTACAAGTTGTAGTTTGTAAGCTTTGTTTTCAATCGGTACACATTAGGCGAAGATGATAGGCATAGTTTCATATGTACAGAAGAAAGCATTGATAAAATTGAACGAGATGAAACGAAACGAATTAACTCCCCAATGATTGGTATTTTTAACGGTCAGAATTGTTTTCCATTGACTATAAGTTCCAGCATCACACTAAACGCATTCCGGTATCATAGGCTCGAAAGGCAAGAGTCGCGGAGAGGAGGGGGGGGGGGGGTCTGTGCTCCTTTAGAAAAAAGTGATTTCTGGACAAAAGAGGCATTTACAGGGAAAAATTCATGTTGTAATTGTTTGCAAAAGGGAAAAATTTTAGGTTAGTAATTAACCGACCCCTTCCCCTTTTGAAATATCATCCCATAAGTGACTAGACAACTTCCCTGGGATAATTTCCAGCCCGGACTGTTTCCCCTGTCAGTTGCCACCCGGGACAATGACTCTCAGGTTGCGGGAGAAATTTTCGAGTGGAAACTGTGCCGATAGGAGTTGTTGGCAAAGAATTGTCCGGGTACGGGTTGTTGTCCTGAAATACTCTCCATACACAAATAATTATGTCCAGTATCATCAATCTGTACATGACAGGCTATATCCCACAGAGAGTAAATTTCCGAGTTCAGTTTAATGATTTGCAGTCATAAAGTCATCTGCAGTAATTAAGTCATCTGCAGTCAGAAAGGCAATTGGTTAAATTACTGTTTATTATTAGTCATACCAGACAAACTTTTTGACTAAATACCACTATTTATGACAAAATCATTTTTAGAGAGTGTGGCATATAATTATGTGCATATGTGTGTGTGGGTGGGGGTCGTTCCTCTTTCAGTTACTTGATGTCACTTGACTGTGAGTCACAGAGAAAGGGCAAAACTGTTTCAGTCTGTTTGTGAAATTCAAAAGTAGACTCTTAAGCTATATTTATTTTTAATAAACTTAGGTATTATCCAGAAATCCAGGAGGAAACACACTCATCTTTTAACGTTCTAATACGTTCCAGTATTTTACTAGATATGATGCTTAAGGTGAGATGGACCTTAAAGGTCACTACTGTAAATTTATATCGATTTTCTGTGTCCAAGAAATGGAATCACAGAACGTATCATCCGAAATTTATTTGATCATGGAGTATTCACTTTCACCCTCGGGTGACGTTAATGTCACCGAGCGTTTACGACAGGGAAAATTGTGGATGGGTGATAGGCGTCTCTCTTTCAATAACCAGATTACTCTGGGACAGATAAACCTTAATACCATGAAACTTCATGTTGGAGAAAGTTGAAAACAATTTTTTACAACGCTAATTGATTCTGACCCCCCCCCCCACCCATGGCGGAAGTGTATCACACCGCACCTATGTTCGACACCTCCTGAGAAAATTATGACTAGACTACCATAGTATGCATATTTATCTATAGTGGCTGTTTCTATTGAGCGCAAAAAAAAATACTTGCTTTGGGGCCCTTTTAGAGGGGGCATTCTGTTCAAAAGTGCAATAACTCGAAAAGCAACTTCTATTAAATTAGAAAATATCAAAATAAAAAATATTTTAAGGTTTTTCATTGAGGGTAGAAACTATAAGTACCTTTGTACTTGCTAGGAATGTGTTACAAAAGGAAAGTTTCAAATTATGGAGATGATCTTTTCTAACAATCGGACCGATGCGCACTGTCTCCGAAGGATTTTTATGGCTGTCTAACGCTAACTGTAACCCCTAACTAATACCTAACCTTTACAAAGGTACAATCGATACAATACAATACCATTAGCCAATCAGAAAATATCTCACCAGACAGTGCGCATCAGCTGGAACAATCTGGTAGTCATTTTGGCAAAACATTTTCTTGGTTCACTACACGCTAAATGATTGTGACGTCCCGCTTGTGATATCTAGATATTAGTTTTCAAAGTCTTTTATCCGCGAAAGAGTGTAAAAATAGGCCAAGTTTTGTGTTCCGCCCTTAAAAGTGTGCTTTAACGTGTTAGTTTTGTTAGTACACACACAGTTAATATATATATATATATATATAACTAACTTAGTGGGGTTCCATTATAGGGTAAACCCTATTCTTAACAAGCAAGTTACAGCAGTGAGAGGACTATTGTGCTGAAGAGGAATCCGAATAGGATTCGAAAAGCTTACACTTTTCTCACTAAAAGAGTTTTTACGTGATTTCCTCCAGCTTCGGTAAACGACAAGGTATGTTACCTTATAATGAACCTTACTAAGTTATCAGGAGAGACGCTGGCCGGACTGAGGGGCTTAGTTGACTCTATTAAACAACAAACCAACCCTGAAGATCATACTGTATATATATTTATATATATAATATATACATACATATCTATATATATATATATATATTTACATTTCTGCAGTAAAATACTAAAAGTCAAGCTAAAAGTTAAAATGCCATATCTACTAACTTGTTTCGTAGGAACCTCAATCTTCAGGATAAAAGCATTGTGTCCTGAACAGTCGTCGCTTTAATGTCTTTCACTATTTATTCCATTATTTATTATGAAGGTGAACCGATTACGTAACGGACAAATGAGAAGATTTCTTTCATTTATATATATATATATATATGTATATGTAAACATTATATGCAGTTATATATACATATATGTATATATATATACAGTTATATTATGTTAAGAACGCCTGTGGCTTTTCTCATAAATATTCTATTATAGTGATGAGGTGCGGGGGTAATAAGCCAGTTCAGAGTTTCAACTGCGCATGTGCAGTCTCTTCAGGTCATAGGCCATTGGGGTATAGAACGCAATCATAAGTCACGCGCTGTTGAGAGGTTGTGCATTGTGCGTTATGCGTTACTATAGTAGCGTTTACTCATTGGAAGAACGCATACCCTTCTAACCTTTGACCTTTAGAACAAAACGGTAACTCTGAACTGGCTTATAAGTCCACCGCGTGGACAACACAGAACCATGTAAATTTGCTGGAACGACCTGAGACCAGCTGTGCATGCCTAGCTGGCCTAAAGACCGAAAGAATACCACATTTTAATTAGATCCTAATTAAAGTACTCAATTAAGTTGGTTCAATTATCCAAGTAAATGTACTTAATTGCCTGTCTGAAGTTTAACTTTAACCAATTGGGGCTTAATTTTACCCAATTAATAAGTGCTCTTTGCACCCAACGCTTTTTGGAGTGAAAAAAAACTGTCACTCATAATTATTATATTAGGCAGAATGACCCCGCCAAACGCAATGCTTTAGGTGAGGGATTATTTCGTCTCTGCTTGACCTAATCTTGCCCTATTTGTTTTTCCTAGAACGTGTTACTAATGCTTCATTTAATGCCTCATACATGGAATATACTGGGATGAGGCCGTTTATTTATGGTCAAGTTTATATCATTGATGGCGGACTGCTGAAGATAACTTACGTCACTTGATGAAATCCATACGCCTGCCTCAGAAGATTTGAGGCTACCGATCAGGCTTGAAGTGAGTGTGTAATTGTACTTATACTTGGAATATTTGCCTGCACTTGTCTTTGTTAAAACGGATTTGTACTCGTATTACTACGCACAAAATTCTAAAAATTGGTACCGATACCGATGCAAAATTGAATTCCCACGAAATACACGAATGCGTTCTCCGATGCATGCAATCAGGGACAATTGCACTCGTGCTTATGACCAGGGCCGTCAAGCGGGGTATGCTTCTCAGGCGCGGTCGTCACGGTTATGAAGAGGCTTGCATTGAAAATGATAATTTTAGTTTTTGAGGGGGCACAGACTACACAGTAGGGTTCTTCTTTGAAATATCCCTGTCTGTACCTCTCCACGGCACTGCATAGTTATGACAAGGTTGGCACACTACAAATTTAACTTAAAATTTATTCTTCGTACGGTAGATCTTGAATATTACGCAAGGAAATCATGGTCTCTTCATGATAATGTTTGACAGAGTTTATAACATAATTTAACAGTTATTTCAGCTTTCGAGTTTGAGGCTTATTCATCGACTTGCTTTTTCCAAGGTTTTCTCCTTATAGCCAGTACGCCTTTTCTGTGCAACAACGTTACCAACGATATTGCATTTGGTACAACCGCTTTCATACTCGTATGCAGGATTTTCTTTAACTTGGGGGTTATTTCAATTTTGACAAGCGCCAAGTGAAGCGACTCTTATGAAACGGTATGACAACTTTATTTTTGTCCTTCAGTCCAGGGGAGCACGCTCCCAGCTCCCCCTGGATACACACCTGGATTTAATAGTGATGTATGCAGCATGTGTTGTTGCGTCATGATGAGGTTTGCTTAGATGAGCACATATAATGGCATCTATTTAGTAAGACTATTAGAACATCAGTACATACCAATTAAAAACACAGCATTGAGTGGGCAAGTGATTCTTTCAACAATTCGGCAGACTTTCCTAATCGGCAGAATCTTGTTTCCCCAATCTACCAATTGGGAGAGAAAATGGGTCATGGGTGCCCCCATTTTGCTTAATTTGCCCACAATCTCATCACGCGCGTTCTTTGCAGTTTGTGTTCATTGTCAATGGCGAACCGTTTTTGAATCCACCTTGCGAAGTAAGTCGGTGTATTAATTGATGAAACCCTTTCCATTAGTGTCTGCCTTAAACACGATCCATTACACGTGGCATAAGAAGCGGGGGATGGGCTGGAAGGTTTAAGCCTTCTCAGTCAAAAGCGTGGTGGACGAAGGTAGTCCCCCTCAATCCAAGGACGAAATCCCTTAATTGTTCCCTCTGTAACAATGTTAAAAATTTGCAATTATTTTTTTTACAACTTGTCCAATAGCTTTCCCCCAAATTACAGCTAAGCGCCCTCAAATATTAAAAATACCCCCTTATTCCCTCACACTACTCCCCAAGGACGGTGGTACGAAACAAAGTTCAGCCCCAGTTGAGAACGTCTGCCTATGTCATGATATTTAAACCAAGCAGAGAAAAGTATTTTTCCCCAAATACAACACATCATAACCACAATTATATTGTAACTGTGTATAAAACTTGTTCAGGTGGGAATTATATTATGCTATACATTTTGAGTCAGACTGTACCCCGCAGAGCTGACGTTAGGGGCATAACTGAACAGGGAATATGCCGAAAGACTGTCGTCCATGTAGGACGTTTTACATCGTCTCACGGGGAAGTGAATATCACTCATTGGTTTGACTAAGCTCTGCCTACACCTTCATTAAAATGATACAAAATTGGCAAGGATGTTTTGCAAACCCATCTAAAATGATGCCGTATATCCTAGACGGAAAAATCTGAACTCTAGACCCTAGAAAGCATTTTAATATGGTGGACCATACGACAAGAAGCTCTCGTAATGCGGCCTGTTTTTGTTTCAAGACTGTTTATGCTCCTTTTCTTACCATACCCAAAAGACTCAAAGTGATTTAGTGCTGATGTAATAAAAGTGCATTACATCAGGCTCCGTAATGTTTTCAACTAAAGTGACTTCATATTTTATGGATTGAATAGTGATGAAACAACTGAAAGAAATCAAGAAAACGTGATAGAGCAACTACTGAGCTAGTTTTCTGCAACATCTAAAATTTCATCCAGAGGTTACACTTTGACTTTAATGTGGAATTTGAGTGCTAATAAAATGGACGTTTAGAAAGTCATTGAACATGAGAGAGTTATTTATTTCACTTTTCAAGCCAGTTTGGTTGAAAATCTCAGCAAGATAGCTGATGAAAGTAGACTTATAAACAAACAGCTTTTCCTACAAAAAATACATCTTGCAATTTAGTTCTCTTGATTGAAAATCCCTTGATTTTAAGGCTTTACATACGTTGCTCTTGAAATAAGAAGTATGTGTACGGATCATTAGTTCCTAAGCAAGCATAACGGGCTTCAAGCTTAATATTGTTGGCATTTTTTAAACATTAAATACTTAGGATTTATTATTCGCAAAAGAAAAATTAATGATGAATAATGATTGGTTTGCTCCATCAAGTTTCAATGGAACTATATCACGGTATATCATTTTGTGCATTAAACGGTCTCTGCACGATGCCATAGTGAGCATCTCAATTTGTTTCGTCTCATTGTATTGCTTTTACCAGAGACTATTACGGACAGCTCCTTGCTTTTACATACTCAACACTCAGCATTCTCTGAATTATGCTGCAGAGAATGTTTTTGGATTTTCTCCTTACTTTTCTCTTAGAAAAAGCGTCAGTGCGTTGTTCCGTTCTCTGAGTTGATTTCAACCATACACTACGAAAAAACAGACAACTTGCTCCAGCTGTAATGCAGCTTAAACTTAAGCTGACTTATTATAAAATGAGATGTGAGGCTTGTGTCTGTCTGTCATATGTCTGTTAATATCTGTTAACAATCTCTGTTTCTGGCTATTTGCACGAAATGTTTACTTTTGAATGCCACATACAGACGGTTCAGCACGGGTACTTTGATACTTGACATTTAGATGCTTTATAATCAGAGGACGAACCCTGTTGTCTTTGGTAGAGGTCAAAGGTTATATGAGGTCACTGGAGGTGAAACTTCTAAAACCTTAGAAATAGCTTGTAAACACTATCTCAAGATACCAGTTACGGACAATTTTCGTATTTCTTATATGAATTTATCATATCAAGAAAAATATAATATCTTAAGATAGGAATGGTGGATACTTTTTATACTTGGTATATTCATTTTTCATAATAAGAAAAACACATTACGTTATGGTGGAGGTCCGATGTCATTGAGGTCACGAGAGGTCAAAACTGAAACCTTGTGAACACAATATCTCAAGGTAAGAAGCATGCTTACTTGTCATACTTTGCATGTGGAAACGCTTTAGTCAGCAGATGGACCCTTTTGTTTTTGATCGAGGTCAAAGATTATATGAAGTCACTGGAGGTGAAATAGCAAAACTGGTGCAAGTTACTAGTAAAAGAAATAATTCAAGATGCGAAAGATGGATACCTTTCATACTTGCTGTATGGGCTTGTCATTGAGAGGAAGAATCCTATATTGTTTGTGCACAAGAGGTCAAGGTTTTCAGAATCTTAACGCAAGCGTTCAAAATATGCTTTGAACTCCAGGGCCCCGTTTCATAAAGAGTTACGAACGATCTTAAGTTTGATCTGCCATGCAATCGTCCTATTGAAATTTAACTTAAGATCAATCTTAAACGTTTATGAAACAGGACCCAGGACGTGTTCATTACCTGTTACATTTTGGTGTTCAAAAGTTGAACGCCTGAGTTTGCAATGTAGGACAGGGTATCTCTACGGCCTAGGCGACGCTACTCTGTGGGTTCGGACAGGGAGTTGGTTCGAGAGTGAGTTGGAAAAGACCCAACTCCCTGGTTCGAGTATGCGCGGCCCTAGGAACGTGACTGACTGGAGTCGCAAATGGAATTGGGACCTCCACAATGGCATCTTTACTGCTTATGCAACATTAGCTAAAGCTCGGAGTGGCAGCTCCCTGCTTTAAGTGTCAAGTAGTAGCCCGTTAGTATGTGTCCTAACAGACCAGTGAGCGGCCACTCCGAGTGGCAGCTCCCTGAACGACCACGGAACGGCCACTCCCAGTGGTAGCTCCCTTACAAGACTGAGACACCAGAAGTTCTAAACTACGAGATCTTAACGGCTATTTGCGAAATTTGTTGTTGTCGAAAAATGTAAGCAGCCAAATGACAGAATGAAGGGAAAAATAGTGTTCCTCTAAAGTATTAATTTGGTTCAATTTTGTTACAATGCTGTAGAAAATTTGCAAAACTCAAATTCTGACTTTTTAGAACAGAAAATGTGATTTTGTGCACGTTTTGGACAGTGTACTTACAATTCCTAGTAGGAAAGTGGAGTCGCAACTAGATTCCCTGCCAGGGGTCACGATTCTAAGGTTGAGTTGGATAACCAAGCCTTGCCTACATAGCACCGGTAGGCTTAACGGCATATTCCTTGTTCAGCCATAACCCGGTTTACTGGGAAAACCGTAAAGAGGGGCTGAGCCAACAAAGTCTGCTCCGCGTGGTCGTCCAAGCCTAACACAATTTCCTTTGCTGTATGTTAATGGGCAGAGGAATTTATATTTGTTAGATATGAAGAGGGCGGGGTAACGGACCTTTTACAAGGGTATATACATAAACATACGTGTAGTAAGCGACAGGCTATATCCCCCAGTCAAAAGTGTGGGGGCTCAAGTAGCCTACCCCTCCCTCATTCCCAATTTTGTAAGGACAAAAACATCTTCTTTTCTCCTCTGTGAAATATGTCATATTTTTTAATGAAATATCAAACTTTTATAAAATTTAATTCCAAAGGTACACAGAATTAAGCATCAAACTGCATCTAAGGACGCTCAAAAATCCAAACAATTTTCCAGACGTGCGGACGCCCATCCCCCTCAGACCCTTCCCCAGGACGGTGGTCTTAACTAGTTCACCCACCCTCTCAGCTAAGAACAGCTCCCTGCGTGTGAGCACATACATGAACACGTATTCTTAAAGGCACTCTTATCTCACCCAGACAGTAACTATTCTTCCCAAATTCTCCCTATCAGTTAACTTCTAGCTCCTCCCCAATTCAAACCGGACTCTTGTCTTATTACACCTCTTAGCCAGAACCACAGTAACCTGCACTGAGTTTAAATTGCTCGAGGCAATATTGTCAAATGCAGTGTGTGTAAGCTAAATTGGGAACACAGCTTTTCTTTTTTTTTTCAAAAGTCCCCTCTACTCTCTGGCGAAGAGCTAAGGGGTGAACAATACTCCCGCAGGAGTTCTGCTCCCAAAAGGAGCTACTTCCCCAAGGGACGGCAACTTAACTCAACCTGACCAACCGAACAACCTGACGTGCAAAGTATCGTTCTAGACTGGCTAAATAGAACAGACTCCCCCAGTGAGCTCCGCCGTCGTGATCACGTATACTACCTGCGCCAGGAGGAACGAAAGCGAAAACCTCTGCCAACACAGCTCACTGTACAATTCATTTTTGACCGACCAGAGTGAAACTGTATTGTTTGAATGAATGTCAATCGAAGTGCTGTTATCAACTGTGGGAACTCCGGGGATATTCCTAAATATGTGTGGTCAGAGAGTTGCAAGCAACTCTGTTTTCTTTTTTTTTTTTGGGGGGGGATGCCATATCACCTTTAAAGTTATACAGTCACACACGTTTGTGTATGAATTTACATACATGTGTATTATGTGTAGACCCTTTTGCAGCATTGTTGACATATACTGACGTATGAAGGTTTTTTTTCTTAATGATGAAACCTAAACGTGGGGGACACAACAGAAAAAAAGCTGAATCTTTTTGTACTTTATCAAGTGATGACAACCCAACCGGGAAGAATGCAAAGAAAGTCTTCAATTAATGAACATGTGAAATGAAGGTAATTGAATGCACTAGTGTATGTAATGACAATCATCACGTGAATATATCATCAAGGGGTAGGCTCATTTACTAGTGAGAACAATGGCCTTGAGGATGATTTACCCGAGGATGATCTAAAATGATCTAAAATGTTTTACCCGGTCTTCATATGTAGACGAATCCAGGCTGTTATACAGCTAAGCAGTCAAGCTTGCCTTGCTCCATTACCTTACATTAATACTAGTTAATACAACTGTAAGCTAAGGTAGATGCACAACTCAATGAGTCTAGATTGTCGGCCGTAAATGGTTGTAGCATTCTGTCAAACATCTTTCTGACGTTTGATCCGTGTTTATTCTGACATGAATATCTGTCAGTCACAAAAGTGCTATTAAAATAGTACATACCCCATATAAGTACTTACTTGAAACAAGTACAGCAAACTGTAGGACAGTGTTCTTTTACCTACATTGTACTGTTCGATGATATGACACCATAAGGAAGGATTTCAGCAAAAAACAATCGTTTAATATGTGAAAAGGGAACTACGCATTTCGGCAAAATTTTCATTTGATTTGTGTGGTTCATGAGACGTTATCCGATGAAGAAACTACATTTTAACCAATATATAGGGAACTTGGAGCAAGTTGGTAGAAGGTGATCGTAATTACGATGTTACAAAGTTGTCCATGAGTCATAGATATCAGCAAAATATTGCGACCCTTAAACAAAAGTTACTAGGGCTATGCATGTAAGTTAATGTAAGTAAATCTTAGTACATGTGTGTGCTCTGTTGTAAGCTTGCTATAGAGTGGATAAAATTTTCCTTATGAAACGCTAGGCCCATAGCCAGACAAGGTTCTTAGGGTGGCTAAATAAGTTTTAGGAGGCGAAAATATTTTAGAGGGCGACATATGCTAAAAGCCAACAAGGCAATAGTTATATTTCAATTTTGTAGGAGGAATTTTTCTAGGGGCGACACCCCTTCCCCTGGTCACGGGCCTGTGAAGCGCGCGGGAGAATAGCCTTCTTGTAACGACAAAATGAAGGTACAGTTGTCTCACACTGCAATTATAAATATCAGCAATAAATTAATGGATGAAATAGCTCCGTCATGTTTCAATTTTTAATCCGCCATTGTCATTTGTGCGAAGAGCAAATGAGGGGGGGGTGCGGAGATATTTCACGTCATCCAGGCCTGTCCCCTTTTTTGTTACATCTCTGATATGTTCAACATTGTGAAGATGACATTTTCCGAGTCTTCTGCGGGAAATATTAAAAACATGTCTGGGCGTTTGACTTTGTGGCTATCAGTCGTAAGCTTTAACCTCGAGTCACTGTTTTGGTAATGCTGTTTGAATAGTGTACTAAAGGAATGTACATGCGTCAGACCAAGTCTCGTTTTTTAATGTAGGGGGTACTTTGTAGTAGTATAATTCAAAATCCCCTCTATATATTTTCGGCACATTATGAGAAATATGGAAATTGTGCTTTGTCAATGCTGGCTCCAGTAAAATGGGAAGACAAGCTCAAACAGAAGCGAGTTCTGACATTAAAGTATGATGAGTAAAGTCATCATATCTTGTTCTGTTTTCGAAATAGGTGCCTTATTCGCTTATACAGCAGAGGGCGCCATAGCAAAAGATATGACTCATTTTAAGGAGCCTGACAACGAAGGTGTATAAAATTGTTACCGTGTCAACTCGGATATTTTTGTATATAGGCTTCTTTATAATCTACCTTAGGCTATCTTTTTAAAACTGCCAACGTTTCTCTCTAAATTATTAACATTTAAGCTTAAGATCATTATGTTTTCTAACAAAAAATGGTGAAAGGTTGCAGCATGGTATATATATATATATATATAGCTCTGTTCAGCGGCGGAGCATCCATATAGTCAGGGGACCTCCCCCTCCGACGGACTCAAATCGCCTGTCGGCGCCCCTTTTAGGTTTTTACCGTATAGAAGCATAGGATATCCACCTACTCCCTACAGGCCATTCTCACCCCCTCTGAGCGAATGCCCAAGCTCCACCACTGACTCTGTTTTGTCATTAGAGACTTGTTTTAAAGGATAAAGAAATATTGCCTTCTAAGTAGGTACATATGATAAAGCAACAAATTATAAATAAGTAGCAGCAAACAGCTTTATT
>WURT03501649.1:10854-21707 GCA_009936505.3 Holothuria glaberrima | reverse complement strand
TGTAACAAAATTAAATATTACAGCATGAACTTTTCTTCCAATTTACTTTTTTTCCACCCACAGTTCAAACTCCTCCTTCATACTCACCCTTTTTAAAGCACACACAGTGAGGACGGATTCATATCTGGTTTTATCATATGGACGGCCAAAGAGAATGTTTTCTTTTAAAGTGCCAGCAAAGACCCAGGGTTGCTGTGAAGTATAAGCCATAGTTCCCTCTTTGGATATCTCTCCTGTTGTGTGAGGGAGCTCTCCAAGAAGGGCCATCAAAAGAGATGACTGCAGGAAAATCACACACACATTTTACTTTTAACTTCTGGTTTGAAGATAAGGTTCTTTAGAGCCACAGTAAAGACCATCAAAGAAGATAACCTAATCCTCACATTTTGAGTTAAAGTTTAATTTAAACCCTATAGTATTTTACTGACACCACAACTTTTTGACACTTTTCAGTTCTTATGACATTCCTAAGAGCTAGGCTGTAAATTAAATGGTCCACTGAGGCCACTCAATACTGACTTGTAACTGAATACTAGAAAGCCCAAGGGCTTAGTTATTCCTTGCTAAAAGGGGGTGCTTTGTTGCACTGAGCCCTCAAATTGATACTTGACTTAATCATTTTACAATGTTTCCCAAGTTGACCTCGGCTGACCTCCATGACCTTTCAACCTCTCCAAATATTGAATGACAAAAATAAAAAAAAAACACTTGTCTTAGAAGGATTCAAACCAGGGCTGTCTGTGTGAGAACCTGCAGCACTAATCCACTTTCTTCCATTGATAATTCCACAGCTTTCCATGAACTATACAGCAAAAAATCCATGACTTTTGTAAACATACGTACTTTCCGATTTTAAGCATATTATGACTTGATTCAAATTAATTGAATCATATCATGTATTTTGCATGAGATTTTTTCTATTATTTATTTCCAAGATTTCTAGACAAATTGGCTCTCGATGCATGGAATATAAAAAAATAGAATCCCATGATTTCCACTAGGATTGTCATGACCTGTAAACTAGAAAATCCGAATGTTGTCTATAGCATTCCTACTGTTGTTACCATTTACTAATGGACAGATGTAATGAAGATTGATAATCTCACAATATGATTGTCTTTCATGCAAAATTTTGCTATGTCCTTGTAAATCAGGGGTTCCCAACCTTTTCTACTGGTATACCATTTCACGTTTTTGTGATGCCACCGAGTACCACTGTACTGAACAAAAATTCAACTATAAGAGTGTTTATGCAATAACACCGATATCAAACAGCTGGCGGTGTACAGCCGCTTGAGGGATGCATGAGGAAGAATGGTTACAGACCCATAGCCAGGGGGGTAGTGGTGAAAAATTTTTGCCCCAGAGCATTTCAAGTTGCCAATGACTTATACATTGTTCCACATTTGGCCCTTGAAAAATTTTTCACCCATCCTGGAAGCCATTTTGCCCTCTCCAGTACCTGGCTACAGGCCTGAGAATGAATTAAATCAATGATGATTAAGTTCACAATTGCAGATAACAAATAGCTGTCAGGTACAGCCATTTAAGGGATGCATGAGGGAGAATAAAAAAAAGAATAGGCTACAATAAATAAAAAAATAATGAGCACACTGTGTACCACGCCGCATACCACCGAGAAAGCCCAAATGTACCACTGATGGTATGCACACCACAGGTTGGGAACCCCATAGTTGCAAATTATTCGCTTTCATGAACTATATTAAAAAAGAAACAGTTTGACAAACTTTTGTGGAAATGTCCAGTTGTGTTTTATACTAATCTATGGTATACTCATTAGACAAATTTGGAAAGATTGGCTTAGTGTATAATAAGATAGTACCATCATCAATAACCCAGATCATGTTATAAATTAGTTCCAAACTAACATCAAACACAGAGCAGAAGAGCTGTATGTACTTCCTAAATTACCCTTGCCTCCTCCCCCAGGGAAATGTAAGCAATATGGTTACCAAACCAAAGGTGCAATGACCTCCAGCAAAAAAAAGACTGTACCTTGCCACATCCAACTGGACCAATGACTGCAACCAACTCGCTTGCTTCAACAGTAAATGTAATTTGGTCCAAACATTTGTTTTCACTTGCCTTGGAAAAATCAAGAAAGACATCATTTCATACCTACAGTATTTGCAGAAGGATATACATGTCAGTTTAAGACATTATAAAAGAGTGTACCACAGCATAAAAAACTACCTCTTAAAACCTTTTAAGCTGTAATAGAACATTCTACTTTGAAGACAGTACAAATTTTGTAGATAGTATTTAGATAATTTGTTGACACACTTTACTCCACCTTTTTCTCATAATACATTGTAATGCTAATATTTAAAAAAGAAAACACATGTTTGCTTCTAAATTCCCACAAACCATGCCTTTATAATACTATTTTAAAACAGTGCCCCATAATGGCAACGAAAGCAACAGTGTACTGCAAGTTATAAAACTGCTGGCATAAACCAGTTCCACAAAATGTAGCTACCTACTGTATCCTGACAGAAATTTTACAAAAAGAGAAAGACAGACTTCACTGAACTACAATTAAGCACTTTACTTTGGGGTCCAGTATCTAAATATCTATATCTAATACCTAGTTTAATATGACTGTCTGCACACCTGGTATTCATCTCAACAATAGTTTTACTCCTATACAGAGAAAGCAGCATCCAAACTGATTGTGACTAGAAGGATGCCTTAAATACTAAGCATCCCAACATACCAATTTTAAAGCAGAAATACCATGGACCCAAAATTTTGCACACCTCAATTTTCTTTTTCATATCAAACTGACCATATAAGAGCGTGGTATAGTTAAATGAGTCATCTTGATAAATTTCTTTTTCATACCTTTCAACTATATCATGATAGCAACCAGCCAGGATATGTTCATAGTTTATACTAAAAGTAGTTCTTTACATCAAGACCTTTACGTACCTCATCATCCCATGAACCACACAGACTTTTAATTCCTATCTTCATGTCTGGTACTTCTTTCTCTGTGGTGATACTTTTAGACAGATCCAAGGAAGAAATGTTTTTACTAGAATCAGCAACCACCATGGCCATCCCATTTGCTTCAGTTCCTGGATAAAGTTGAGAGCACTCGTTCAAATCAAGATCAACAACATGACCATCTTCACCATCAAAGTTGGCTTGTGTGCTTTTAGAATGATGATTCGAGTTATAAGATGTATTCTGATGGCTCTGAGATTGATCTAGGAGACTATCTGAAGACAACTCCTCCATCAAGAGGAAAGTCTAAATGAAGGAGAAAGAGAAACAGAAACTGAATACCACAAGAACTTAGACACATATAGTCCATTTCACCTGCACAGATTTACATATTATTCACTGAAGCAATACTGTAAAAATTTATACAAACTACAATCTAAGTTTGCATCTTAGGAGAAGGACATGGCCCTTTTCTCAAACTGTATCTTTGTGGGTGGAGGTAATTTCCAATTTGGGAAAATTTTCTGGATGTTTTCATTTTCTTACACAATAAAGGCTTGCTGAGAAGAAGCTAGGATTGGTCACTTACAACATGCCCTTTTAAGATTCTAGCATGATGCAGTATTTACTGTGCACCACCTTCGTACTTGAGTGTCCCCATCACTATATTAGGTTTTCATCGTTTCAATTAAAAAGAGGCTGTTGAGCATAGAAATTAAATTGCTCTGAACATGATAAATAAGGTTGTCCTATCTCCCCCCTCGCCACCCCTGCCCACAATACACCAGAATCCACACCTTCTACAAAGACCAAGAAATGAATGCACTGAGGTCCTATGGATATCAATAAAGGATGCATTTTGTACAGGATGGCCAGTTGGCCACTGCCACAATTATGTTGAATATATATAATATGAATATAAAATGCTGTCTTAAGAACCTTCAGCTATGTAAATATTCAAGTGTAACATAATGGTTAATCTGGAACACCTTCTTAACAAGAAAGTACAGTTTTGATTATCTCTAACTAATAAAAAACAATTAAAATATTTAACAAAGATGTAAAATCACCAGCTTTGATTAGTATTTGCAAACTATGATTTAATAGCTTTGACAGACAAAAATGTAATTGACTTCAGTGCATATGCTCACTGCTGACACTGAAGTCCAGTGCTGAATTTGTACAGAGTATATTGCATGGTGCTGAACTTGTGCTTTGGGAAAGAAAACATGCAAGCCAATCTTAATAAAGACTACATAGGATGATGGCCATTACATTCATGAGCTCATGTGAGGGTAAACATGCAAAAATGAGAAAAATGAAGCAAAAGCTGTTTTATGTGAACAAACCCCAATACTCTCACCTACCAACTCAAAAAATAAAACGACAGATGTTAGATAGTTTCTTTGCAGAAGAGAGAAAAATTAGATACAAAAAGAGAGAGAAGTTCTACAAATTTGTACAGAAGAAACTGCATGATGACCTCTCACCACTAGGGACAGTGACTGACCACTGACAAACTGGCACAGAACTGAGGCAGATCCCTGGATGGGTCAACTGACAATTTAGCCACATATGTAAGTGCCACCAACAGGAGTAGCCTCTTACCCACTCATGGCTGTACTTACAATTGGAGAGTCAGAATTCTTCACAACTTGTTAAAAAGCTGTGATCTAGTTTACAGTACCTCTGAATGGAGGATAATTGCTACTGTAAACCTACTGGATTGGATGCCTTTGTGTGAACACTCTCAACTAGGGGTAAGAGTCAAATAAATCAACAGAATGTACAACTGGACACTGTACAGTATATCCATTTAAGTCATAACCGAAGTATGTTTTTGACAAGCAACCAAGTACTAAGCTAACCACACATGCACACAAAGGGTACACATAATGTTCACATACTATATGTACACTATGATCAGTTTTATCCCATCTCTGCAGTCAAGTGTCATTCTTGTTTATAATAATATCCAATTCTACGTAAGTATTATCCTTTTCCATTATGGTTCATGTAGTGATGCAATAAGTAATGTTTTGCAACGTTCGTTTTGTTCCCTATAAGAGTTTGGCAAAAATTTGATTAATATTAATATTATCACAAAGCACGGGAACAATTTTATAATAGGACTTCAGAAAGAACTTCAAAAAAGCTATATTAACTCAGATATTTAAATGGAGAAACACCATGGACGTATAATTTTTATAATCAATTTTATCCATCTAATTGATATCGAGAACTTTACAATTAGCCCACAGTTGGCTTTCTAACCCAGGCAGTAGTTCTGAGAAATTACATTTGAATTTTACTAAATATGAAGACTTTTGTTGATGCAATAATTGTATGCAACAAGCTGTTTAATCACTCATTAGTTGTACTACTTCTCTGGGAATGGGCCTTGCAAAAGTTAGGCCTACACCTGAAGTATGATAATCCTATACCCAATGGCAACAGTGCGTAACAACCAGTTCGGTTTCCGACGGTCTCCTAACTAGTGTTGGACTGATTGTAAGATTCTGTGATGTGATTAATAATACTGTTGTTGACTAAAAGGTTGAGTGCACATTTTTAACCAAATATCAGCATTGGCTGACTACTCATGTTTGTTCTTCATCATGTCAATAAAATGCCTAAACTGTAAACATGACCTTACTTACAGTATATTAACAGAAAGGCATCTATTGTTCATGGCTGACTTAAATTTCTCAATCGTGACTACTATCGGATGTATTTATAATTTTATTATTAGCAATACTCTTGTACGTAGGCATGATACTAGACATGCTAATTTTGCCCATCGTCATTGCTATCGTACGAACATTGGATCATTCAGCTTGCGTAATCGTAGTACTAAAATGTGGAATACCCTCACAGACTCAGTAAAAAATTCTGCCTCTCTGTTTATCTTTAAGAGGACGGTTATGAAAGGCATCATTGAAAATTATTAAGTTTCTTTGATGAAATTCTCTTCTTTATCTGACATAGTGACTCCTGATATTTTCCAAATGTAAGTGCAATTGCAGAGACAATTTATAGTTGTGTAATATAAGTTTGTTTGTTTGTTGTTTCGTAGATGTTGCAATTATCTTTTTCCATTTATCTTTTTGGAGTGAGTCATCCACCTTGTTAAGCCAGTAGTGGTTTTCTGGATGACTTCATTTCACATCGTATTGTAATATGTAATGTGATAAACCAAACGAAATGAAATATCTTTATGTAATGTAAATTCCATGACATATGCTTGTAGTGCACAATAGCCTGTAGTTTTAATTGTGGAAAGTACCCTCAGTTTTTCAGAAATCAATATCAGAAATTAAAATTTTACACAATATTTATACTTGTTTAATGGTGGTATTGTTGCAATTATATTTAACTATGTTATCTGTGCAACTACCATACTCTTGTTGTTAAGGAGCTTTTATGCATTTTTTTGTCATCCAATTGTTTATCCTGAATTAATCATGCAGGTGCAAACTATACCTTGAAGGCAAATATGTCAAATCCAAACCATGTACACAATCCAGTGTAAATGATCTTGTAAGAATCGGTGGTGTGATTCATAATACTGTAGTTGACTTAAACGAAGCTGCCTGCAGATTTTCCACCATACTGTAAGTCACTATCTCTATATTCTATTGTCCCAAGAATGTGCTATTGTTCAATTACAAAGTATTTCCAGAAATGCATTATATCCCTCAATTAAAGCAAATGAAAATATTATAGCCATGTATCACCCATCAACTGAACTTTCCTTTATTATTGAATTTTTTGCCGGTAATGAATGTGTACTATAGTCAATGTAACTGTAAAAGTCCAAGAGCGATTGCCCAAACCATGGAACATGAACCTATCAAATTTCCTGAGTTCTTGTTTTCTCATATGTATGCATATGCACATGGGACCATTTCAATTGTTTGGGGGCCCAAGCTTTTTGCCCAAACTCATCAAACATCATTTTAGACAAATTTTCACAAATTTAACAGATTTTGCCCAAATTTTGGGTTTGTCCAAAAACTGGGGGGCAGTGTCCCTCATTGGGGCAGTGTCCTGCCCCTCTGCGTCATATGCCTATGAATGTTTATTTGATGTTTCACAACACAAATATTGCATATGCCAATGTGGACAAATATTCAGTGTGATTATGACATTTAATGCACTACTGAAGAAACAACTGACAACTATGCGATCATCAAAATTGATAAAGCAGAATGGTCATTTAATCACTTCCCTTCACCTCAAATTCCCTGTGGGTTGGGGGTTGTAGAATGTGCCCACGGTGTTTCCCACCTGTCGTAAGAGGCAACTAAAGGGAGGGACTTGCACTGTGTTTGAAGTGTATTTGAAACCGAACTTGAAACTTGAACCGTATTTGGACTTTGCCTTTTTGACTGATTGACACTATATAACACATTCGTCTTGATGTGTGTTAAATCTGATCTAACTAAGCCTTCACCTCACACCTGTCATATGGCTGGAATGGAATCCAACTTCCCACTCATAAGATTAAGAATTGATTGAAAGTCACCACCTCTGTATAAATTGATTTTAATATACACCAGGGATGTAGTCACAACAACATTGTGGAGTCTCAACCCCCTACCTGCCTCAAGGACCCAAGAGCAAAAGGTGGAAAATGAGCATCAATGATGCAGTAGCTCAACTATGAATTCCCTCACAAAGAGTTTACGATAATGTGGTTTCATAACAGATATAAAACCAAAGAATCTAAGGCACCTAATGGGGTGGACATACATCGATATGACACCTTATGAATTTATGACATGTTACATGGCAAGTCATGATCTAGCACCTTCGGTGCTTTAGATGTCTATGGTCATTGTTGTGTCAGATCACTGTCGCCTGGTCCCATTATAATATGACCAGTTTATAATTGTTTGTGGCCATACAATATTAGGTAACTCAGCTGAACCCAAATGAAGAGGTATCTACACTCCAATTTATCACACCCATCAACTAACAATTCCAAAGGCAACGTACTGGAACACAAAATATCAAAACTCTCTAATGAGAAACTTTAGCAAAGACTTCATATTTCACCTGTAGTGACCCCAAGTGACATTTAACATCAGTATAAAGTACAACCATAGTAACCCATCACCTACTAACTATGGCAAAATTGATAAGATTCAGACACAGTCCCTAGGAGTTGAAAGCTTTTGAATGAGTTCACTGTTTAGCCTCTCTTTAACCCCAAATAGCAGTTGACTGACTTCCTAAACTGCACAAATGTTATGATCTGTCATCTACTGAACACTATGGCCAAATTTGAAAAGATTTGAACACTCATCTTGGGATTTGAAAGCTTTTGCATAATATCACTGTTAGGCTGCTATATGTCCTCACATGACTTTTGACCTACTTCCAAATTACAACTAGGATGACCCACCATCTACAAAACATTCTGACCTAATTTGATCAGATCTGGACACCCCCCAAGAGTTGAAGGCATTTGCATGATTTCAAAGTATGAAAAGTATTTGTTATACTACTGTATGTATCTTGAGATAGTGTGTTTATGTGCAATTTACCTCCAGATAACCTTTAACCTCAACCAAAAAAAAACAGGGTTTATCTTCTGACTATGTAAGACATCTACATGCCAAGGATGAAAAGCATAGTCCTTTCTTCCTACCTTGACATACAGTATCATCTTACGTGTTAACTAGGTTTGCGGTTTTTTACCTCTGGTGACCTCACATGATCTCTGACCACCAAAATCAATAGGTTTCTTCCATTTTATGACAAATCCATATACATGAAAAGAATCCCATGTTCCAGTCTTGAGATATCATGTTTACAAGCTAAGCATCACAGAGACACATACACATTTACACTACCCACCAAGATTGCAATATATTCCTTTTGCCTTCAGCACGAAATCAAAATGTTTAAACAATGGGCTTCAAAACTACAACAATTGAAAGACGAGCTATATCAGAAGGTCTGACTTAAAAGCAGTAGACTATTGATTATGAAGATGGTTCTTAGTAAAAGCATTTTGCTATTCACTTGAAGCCGGCAGACATTTAAAACATTAAAGCATGAATGGACCAATAAAGCAAATGCACTAAAATAGCTATGCATATGGATTGTGCAAATTGTTTCTAGGCAATTTAAGATTCTAAACAATTTATTTTTAGATGACAAATGCAACTTATGAAATGGAAAATACTTTTCGAAGCTTTGCCAAGCAAAGATTGTGAATTAAGGAAATCAGAAATCCAATATTGTACCTTGGCTCTTCGGATTGTTACCATAGTTTCAAGCCCGTGCATTATAGAATACGGAAGGGCAAGTGAAGCTGTGAATCTCACAATATCAAACATAGGCAGAGCAACAAAAATGATGCTACTCTGTAGGATGTTTCCAGTGGCAGCAAACAAGATAAAGGAGAGATATGCTATCAATTTAGCAGACACGAAAAAGAATGACAAGGTAAAACCCCTAAGAAAGGATGACTGCTGAATTTTGTGGATCTCTTTTCTGTAGAAAAAGTAGAAATACAAGGAAGTGTAGAAACCAAGTTGAGTGAAGCTTTGTATAGGTCAGCATTTTGCAACTGTTTTTCATCTTTGTATCCCTGTAGTTTATATAATGTGTACTGCATACAGAGGAAAATATTCTTTTTGCAAATATACAATTATACCAGCATTCCATCAGATGACAATTTTATGATGCTATAACATTAAATTTGTAAACTCAAAGTGAAGGACAAAGTACATCATCTAGCAGGTGAAATGAACATCACCTACATGTTGGACCATTCACTATTACGTCACTGTAGGCACTGGTTGGCAGAGAGCATGTGCAAGAACACGTGATATATGAGCATGTTAAGTTTTGTACATGTAAACGCTAGCACAATTGCATGCAGAGAAGTTGAATTAGGACCAACTTTTCATTGTGACGATGATGTAAGAGTGCCTTATCAACTCTTTTGCCAACCAGCAGTGATGTCGTTTAGTTGTAAACATGAATGAGTCTATTGGTCTCACTGCCCACTCATTTTTCTAACGAAAAGATGGATTTTCAAGCAAGAATTTTCACATGTACTCCCTGAATACATCCTGCACAGCAATGTGGGCAGAAGGTTGAAAGCACCTTGTACAGATTGACTGAACCACTATTTATTTCTTCCTGCAGCTTTGAACAATTTTTACACAAAAAATGCAATTAGCTACCATACCTAGTATGACACTCACTCTTTTATCATCTTATTCTTTAGAACAAATCTCTTCTCAAATATGAAGCACAGGTGAACAACAATTCCATTAATACCAACGACATAGAAATGCAAATTAAATGCCTCCTTCTTATTAGCTATCAAATTAAGAGAGCTTCTTATTCTTCTATCTTCTTTTCTGTCTTTCCTCTAACACTCTATGTCTTGTCCTACATACCTTTTTCTGATCTTGTTGCTTTATCTCTGAGATAAGAGACTAGATCAGGAAACTTAGACTTGCATGGTTCCTGTACCTGCATATGCTTCTGTGTGCATTCTGTGTTACTTGAAGTTTACACATTGTACTGTTACTTGTTTGTATAGGTAATTCCTTTTCGCACAAAATAAAGAACTTTAATAAAAAAAACTCAGAGTATATAATAAAAGATTGCAATATTCAGATATCCAGGTTAAGATCAAGTTAATACCAAAGGAAGCACACATATAAATCTTTGACAAAAAAACCCTTCACACACAGCCAAAACCCAACTCCCAACACACAAGAAAAAAGCTCTATCATGGTCTTTTGACAGAAGAGCTGTTCAATAGTTGAATTCTTCAAACTTCTTGAGTCCAAAACTCTTTAGACTGTATTTTCCTGTCAGAAATTAATTTTTAGGGAATATAATACATACTG
>WURT03501648.1:0-41829 GCA_009936505.3 Holothuria glaberrima | reverse complement strand
ACAAAATTGTAACTTTCCAGCACATTAAGATAGCATTCAACCGATGATTGAAAGAAATGGGACATCTTGGCATTATGTGAGTGCTATTCATCAAAACCACAATGCAATTTTTGCATTCTGGTTACAATAAGCCCAGCCAGCAACAGCACCCATTGTCTTCAGGGCAAAAGTTGTGTCAACAGAAACACTTTTACTTTGTGTGACAGTGCCCCACAGACACAAAACACAAACAAGTCTCTCAATAAGAAATACTTACCTGTTTCTCTGTGAAATACTAAGATTTCTTCTGTTGTGTTTGTGGTGTGGGGGAGTACAGTAGGGTGTTTCCAACATTCATACCCCCATACTTATTTGTTATCACTTGCTAAAATAGTGTTTTATATCATTAAAAACACACATGTTCTCAATACTGAATGTGTAAAACATACTACTCCTTTGTGAAAAAGATTGTAGCCTACATGTAAATTTCACTTTTCTTCACATTCCTCATGCTCGTCAATATTTGGTATGTAGGTGATGGATTCACATTCCATTAATTCATTCCTCTGAGTAAATCTCTCTGCACAGTAAGTTGAGGCCCCAAAAAGTGTACTGATTATCCTCATTGTCAGATAGGTGAAGATGGCTGTGTTCTATTGAGTCAGCAGAAGTCATAGGAAAGTTTATAGGGAACTTACTGTTGTTCATAGTAACACTGGTGGCCTGGAAAAGGATGTCAAAACATGGATGGTATTAGGTTTCTTAAGTATATGTACTGTGGCTTTAGTATTAACCCTTTCAGGACCACACACCTGTACCATACCCTCACCCCAGGACCGACCACTTTCTACAGTGTAGTAATGAGTATGGGAATGGCATTTCAGTCTTAGTTTTCTATAAGAAATCACCTTCCTAGTTCCTACAAAATGTGTTGAACACAAGTTTTGTTTAGAATTCAAACCTTTAAAACTTTATTTGATACCAAGATATTTTGTAAACTGATTTACCGTTCATGATTTTAGGGGCCAGAAACAAGCCTTGGCCAAAACCCCTTGTAGTTACACTGGCTATATTGTGCATATGCTGTATAGTTGGCCTATTGGTTAGGCCCTAGCCTAGTTTCAGTGCAAGTTATCTTGGAACCTGTTAATAGCAACATGCACCATACCATACACCGTACAAAAGCTAAAGTCGTGGTCTATACAATGAACGTAGACTCTAAAGTCATGGTGCTATGTACATATTCGTTTCCTCTAGAGAAAAATGTTTGATGCAACTGTTGCCAAAATGCAACCATGGTGCTTTGCCAGTGTCACAGAATGGCACTGTTGGTCCCAAAAGGGTTAATATGTAGAGAAATGTAATAACTCTTTAAGTTGAGATGATGTATCCTCATTTACCATAATTGACTTTAAAAGGTAGACTAAGGATTGCTACAGCAACTATTGAGGCATAGACCTTAAAAAACAATTGCTTCATCCAAGCTGTCCTACTGTACAAGAAGTAATGATATGAGTAGTACCTATAATGGGTTTGCAAATCAAAGAAAAAGTAATTTCCAAGACACTTAAGTAATGTTTTACTTCATTCCACATTGCAAAAGGCTTTTTAAAATTCCCTCATAATGCTGATGATGTTGACCACTTTCTGAGAAGATAATTTATTTGAAAAATTAGTCATGTTTGGGGCTAGATGGAACTGGCCAGCAGGCTGCAACCTACTATGCAGACCATAGATTAGACAATCATGTTGAAAATAGAGTCACTGGATACAGTGATTCTTGTTTTAAAGGTGCAAAACTTCTGTTCTAAGGGTGCTTTTCACTTTTATATGATTTTCTGTGTCAATGCTGTTTATACAGTAACTTGCATTATAAATCAATTTGTATCAAGATGTTTACAAGTGCAACTTTTGCCTTGAACAACTTTTCCAGTCATATTTAAAATATTTTATGAGAATAAAGTTAAGTTTGATAATAAGAGGGAGAAACCTTTTTTTTTTTACCAATCCTATATATTGCACCTAACAAATAAATCTTGAACATGGTATGGTTATGTTGGAGTAATACTGTGTTATCATTCTTTTATTAAGAGACATGTTAACATCCTTTAAATGTTTCTTACAATACTTATAAAAGAAAATACCTGAAAGTTGTTCTGAAGGTCTACATTTGAAGTAGATGCACTTTCAATGTGAGGCACATTCAGCCAGTCATCAGCAGGCCAGAAAGATGGGGATGGGGGACATGGCTTTGTCACATCATCTAAAGTGGGAACTCGCTGAAGTTGCTCTCTGGTCACATGGACATGGGACTCTTGTGGAATGAAAGGTTGGATTGTTTCTTGCTTGCCCCTGTACAATAAAAGCAAAATATTTCATGAAAATATCATTGGATACTATAGAAAGTGTTTCTCAAAAATTACAAATAAAAAAGAAAGAACATGTTTTGTGCTGTCCTTACTATTTTCACAAATTTTGTGCTGTCTCTACTATTTTCACAAGTTACATATATTTATTTTTTTTTCAAATACAATAATTCCATCCTAGCTACATTCCTTTCGACATGCATCAATCTAAACCACATTTAAGACATACCCATAAAAGTTTGCCTTCTTTCGTTGTAATTGTTTAACATGTTCCTCCACAGTTAAAGCACTCTTGGGCATAGTATGTGCTGCCCTCTGTGTCCCTTTTCGTGAACGGCTAAATAACTCTGATGGTTTTGGAAGGACATTTCTAGGTTGCATTTTTCCTCCATTCTGCCTTACACCATCAGGATGTCTTGAAACTGTTAAACTCTTTTGCTGGTAAGAGAATTGCATCAAGGAACACTATTATAATTAATAGCTATTTACTGTAGTTCATAGCCTACTATAACTTTTATAAACAGTGCATGCTGTAGGGAGTACACGCTTTCAAGCCCTCTGGGGTTTTTTGTGTACTTCTTTCGCCTGTGTATGTACATTAATTCCTATGTAAAAAGTTATATTCTTTATTTATATGTATGTATCTAAAGCAAAAAAACAATACACAAAACGAATTTTATCATACTAAATTTGCATGCATGAAGTTGTGAAAATCAATTATCACTGGCAGATTAAGGAGCTATTTCGAGAGGTAAATAAAATGTCACTGCACACCAAATCATAGGTATGCAACAAAACAATGACCATCTGTCATGGGCATTGCAGAAAAAAATTCAGGGAGGGGCAAAAGTTTTAATTAATCAAATCAGGGGAAATCTTTTACTCCCAGAAAAGAGCTTAATTGCTAAATGTTGGTGCCTGTTATGGGTGTAGCCAGGAATTTGCCAGGGGGACAAAACCTGAAGGCAAACTATCTAAGTGTAGTGCCACCATGGTTTGGCACAAAGCGCCATGAAAATTTTGGCCGAAATGCCTCCAAGATCACTGAAAATGGCACTTCTCAGGCCTTGTAAGTTGCATCTAATCATTTTTTATTTTGAAATCCCATGTTCTGGAAATTTTCTAGCGATATCATAAAAAAAAATGTTGATGTTATTTTTTCTTCAAGTTTTTGATTTCCAGAGGGGCAAGTGCCACCCCTTGCCCCACCCCCTCCATATGCCCATGCCATTTGTGCAGCAAAAATTTGCTACAACATGCCTGTCAACCTCTGGATCTGCCCATTTTAATGCTTAATACCTGTTGTCAACAAGAGATGATCCTATATATGCAACTGACTTTTTGTAATTTTAACAATATCAATTATGAAATGTTATTGGAAAAGGAACTTACCAAACCCAAGTGCTGGTCAACATCTTGACAATCATTTCCCAAGTGTTGTCTTAATATTTTGAAAGAATGAAAAACTGTTAATATTCCTACTGATATGATGTGATATATTTATGCAGATGCAGTCTTTACAAAGCCTCTGTATTCACATCTACAACAATAATGATGTACCAAACAAAGTATGTACAACAAACTATCCAAAAATCAACTTAAGGAAGCATATAGTGAGCATCAGGATCAAACTTTACATCCAAATTATTCCAAAATTTGTTGAGTCTTTCAAAAGTAGTAATTGAGATTCCACAACAGTTGCTGAAAGAGTATTCCATGAATCAACAACTCTATTTTATAAACAAATTTTCTGAAAATCTGTTTAACAATGATCTTTCAATAATTTAAAATAATGAGCCTTGTAAAAAGGTATCTGACTCTTCTAGCACTTGAGTTCAGCATATTAGAAGTAACCTAGCTTACTGTCATAGATGCCCTTATCAATTTTGAAGACTTCAATTATGTCTCCTTTCAGACTTATATATCAAAGAGTTGGCAGATTTAATCTTTACAGCCTTTGATGGAACCCTAATGATGCTAAAACCAAAGCATGCTGAAAAGTACATTGTATAAACATCCCTGACATCTGTATGCTTTTGTGTGTGAATCAAAAGATAAAGGAGTAAAACTTAGTAAACTGAAGTCTTTAATTTGTGCTTTAATGTAAGCACAAGCACATCCTCACATATTCACTTTTGAAAAAAGTATAAACAATGCTTGTAGACACATGGGTACTCTTTAGTACAGGGAGGGAAATGTTCAGTAGGAGAAACAGGTTTGCTTAGATCTATTTTTCTGAGCTGTCATAAGAGGAGCAGTCAAAGAAGCCAAAACAATAACACATTTTTCTGAATGTAAGATGTTTTCAGTTGGTCCCTTCCTGAACTTATTTTAGGCCTGAATTGAAAAACTGACACTAATCCATATTTTAAGTAGTATATGTAATTAAAAACATCTCATACTTACCTAGGACTAGGATCAAGCAAAAACACTTTGTCTAAAGTGGTATTGTTGACAGGGTCTTGTATTGTAGAATATAATTGCCTTTTCCTTTGAGAGGTCACACTCTCCTCAATATGAAGTTCATTTGCTGAACAACTTGACCTTCTTACAGTTAGTGATGACCTGAAAATTGGAGGAAAGAATATATGTTACTTGTCAGAGAAAAGAGGCAAAGTATGCAAAATTATGCAACTATATTAAACAGTACTTTTGACGAGAGAACTTTATTAGCACTATGAAATGCTGAAACACTGCTAAAATTTTCCAAAAGTAATTTCACCCCTTTATACAGATATCTTACTTACCCAAACCCATACCCCAAGTCCACAATTTTGTGGTACTTGGTTACCCCATAACCTAGCAACTTTTGTTTTTCATATATATCTCTCTGCCCCCTCCTCTCTATAATATCTGACTTCACTTTTATGATAAATCCATATCCTTTCCCACTCATCTTTTAACATCTGCTAGCTGCATGGAATTACCCAAACCCCTAACCCTAAGTCCGTAATGTTGTGCACACCAAATACCCTGTCCCTTCAACTTTTGTTTTTTCTCTTTATATTATATTTGATTTCACTTACATGATATTAAATCCATATCCTTTCTCACTTGTCTTTGATCTGCTAGCTGCATGTAGGGCCAATATGGCATGGCATTTAACTAAGAAAAATTATGTAGTGGAGTGTACATATTCGCACCTGGAGTCCACTTATAACCCTTCAAACAAGATGCTTGCTTTTGCATTGCATCAAAATTTCTGATACATGATGTGCTTTTAATTTTGCTTACTGTGCAAACGGAGCCAACACTTTTGAGGGCAATTCAATGGTTTCATCTACTGAGAGCCTCAGAGGAAAGTTGAGTCTAGTATTTCCATCCATCTCCTGCACATTCAATGCAAAGACATTTCCTGTAAATCAAGAGATGAATTTTCATCACAAGATATGAGGAAGTGACTAGGAGTGGGATAAAATTTAATGCATGAATATATCGTTCCAATGCTCTATAAAATTACAGGCATTTCAGTATATTTACTGAAACTCAGTTAATACAATGATAACTTCTGGCCACAAAATTGCACAAAAATGAAAATGCAATGGCTATAGTGAATTTACTGCCAAACGTGATGCCTGGTGGATCTTGCAATTAAATCCCTTTTCTTCCTCTTTGCCATACGATATAACAATTACATTATATTGACATTATGTTAAAATGCCACATTGTTTGACACTTTGAATTGTGAACAGTGAAAAAAGAGTAGTTTTAAATAGACAATATAAAACACATTTATAGACCTCATGCTGTTGAGACATCAAAATACAAAGGTGCCATTTTCCCCAGAACACATGACAATATCATGTTCTGTGGTAGATTCATATTGAAGGCACCCTTTCATCTTGGAGAAGAGACTGTCTCAAGGAAAAGAATCCTCATTTTTGTCTGTACATAACACCCAGATCAGTTGCTTTTGCTATCACCTTGCAGCAAACTGGAATGCAAAAATATGCTGTGGCTTCAATGATGCAGTAGACTTATTTCTAATTTACCTCAACCAATTTGGACAACATAGGGCATATCACGGTTCATTGTTTTGTTCAGCGTAACATATGATCCACATGCCAAGTATCTATGATCTTTAATACCTTTAGAAGTTGGGATATAATGCTTTCAAGGTTATAGGGCCTATAAATCTAATGAATATTCAGTTTCATGCCACATTGTTCCTGATTACGGCTAAACTGAGCCCTACATACATACTGTTCAAGGCATATGGCACACACCACTGTTTACTTCATATTTTATGCAATTGGAAGAAACATTGCACTCTAGCATACATGCATTTAAACAATACTGTTAAACCTGTGTTGCACCTTTATGCACACCAGTCAGCTTACCCTGATGTAAAGTAGGGAGTGGGCTTTTTGTATGGCTCATTCGCCAGTAGCTTTCATTAAGGAGCAAGTGGTCAGACAACAAGGAGGGATGATCCCTCTCTGAAGGATTTATAGCTCAGTGTGTTAATACATGCACCTAACATGTTTAAGTAATTGTGTACCGGTTATGAGACTGAAGGTCCTCAAGACGGTCGACGTACGTATGGTCCACAAGACTGAAGGTCCTCGAGATATGGGCTGAGAGACCAGAGGTGCAGCCGAGGGTCTCTCAGCCCATATGTGTGACGTCATCATAGCCTGTTTGAATCTGAGATAGAGATACATGGGCACAATTGACTTTATTCCCTAAATGGCACTTCAGAGTGTAGTCTAACAAAGTGCATAGTATATATACTTGGCACTGATTGAGGGCTATCTGAATCCCAACATTTGCAGCACTAGTGAAGTGTTTTCCTGTGTAGCTATTCATATGGTCTCTCTCACAAAACACAAAGGCCTAGCATAATGCAAGGTAATGCACAGCAGAAGAAGGCAAGTCCACTTTTCACATCTGCGCTTCGTCACTCGCCAATCACAACGCACGTCACTGCTGTCAATCCCGGTTGCTGCGAAGCCTGGGATTTAAAGGGAAAATACAGTCCCCCCAATTTGAAGTAGTGTACCTTGGTACATTAACTTCAGGAATGGCTCCTATAAATCATGTGACAATATTTTTGTTACTTATTCCCTAAATTTATGCAGAATAACACATTGGTTTACCCTCAATATGCAATGATTTTATACAGGAACATTATGAAAATACTTGTTAGAGAAATAAGAGGAGATCTGTAAGATTTAGCAAAGTTTTGAAAATAAACTTGGGGGACTGCCTCCCCCTCTTAAGTGTCCCAAGGGTGTAGGAAGCAGGGGGGCACAAGCCCCCCAGCAAAAATCATGGGGGAAGAAGTATGCTTCAGCCCCCAGCCCATCCCCCCCCCCACTTTCCAAGGATGAAAACCAATCCTTATGTCTCTTCTGTAAGGAATGTCAAAAATTTGCAGTAATTTAAATTTGTCCAAAAGATGCAACAAATTGCATCTTAGGACCCTCAAATATGCAAAACTTTTCCAAACGGAACCCTTAGTTGTCTCTCTGTAAGAAACGTCAAATATGTGCCAAAATTTGCCTTAACATTTGTCCAAAATAATGCACCAAATTGCATCTAAGGACCCTCAATTATCAAAAAATTTTCCAAAGGGACTCAAAACCTTATTTGTCTCTTCTGTAAGGAATGTCAAAAATTTGCAGTAATTTACCTTAAAATTTGTCCAATATGATGCCCCAAATTGCATCTAAGGACCCTCAAATATCCAAAAATTTCCCAAAGGGGAGGGGGACCCATCCCCCTTTGACCCCTCCCCCAGGACGGTGATCCGAAACAAGGTTCAGCCCTCCAGTCTCGAACAACTTCCTACACCTATGAAGTGCCCTACACGTACCTTGTTTCTGTTAGTATGTGCATAGCCTAGGCCTAGGCTATATGCAATACTGTGCATGCTAACTCGCGCAAGCGCATGGCAGTGCCAAAGACACTTGACGCATGACTTTTTTGACGCAACGTAATACAGCCATTGCCTTAACGTAATACAGCCATTGCCTTCTTGACATCAGATGAAGCCTACATGGGGGTAGCCATGTCACTTAATAAATGATCGAATGACTCCCCCCCCCTCCCCCCGCTTTTCATTTTTTATATATTCGTCTGTGCCATATACTGCTCTTAATTTGGCAAATTATATTTTAAAAAGGTTGTCATACCAGTAAGAAAAGGAAATTATAAGCGGCACCCTACTCCCAAGATCGAACCCCTACCCAAAAAAATGCAAAGCTGCCAGTGCCACCTTCAAACCACCTGAATTTCTGAAAAATCTGCAAGTGAAGTAGGCCTACAGCAGTTGTGGTTCAGATCTTTTATTTCGGACTTATTAGCAAAGAGAAGATCTAGCAGCGCACATAATGAATCCGTGTCCATAAGATGAATGAAAATCTTGTGGGCACGTTGTCCATGTTCATAAGATAAATGAAAATCTTGTGAGCACGGAATCCATATCCATAAGATAAATGAAAATCTTGCGAGCACAGAATCCGTGTCCATAAGATGAGGGGAAATCTTGCAGGCACAGAATCTGTGCAAATAGGACGAATGAAAATCTTGTGGGTACGGAGTCCGTGCCAATAACGCCCACCTTTGCTATATGTAATACTGCAAATGCCTTTGGCCTACTGTAGTGTAGGCCTATACGTTACGTTACCTTTACCATACGTAAACGTCGTTAGGCAGACGCCGTTTAAATACATTGAATTTCGCAATCGTACACAGGCTACACAGAAAATAATAAAACACCTGTGTTTTGCATTACACGTGGAGATGTCTCACCTATTGGACTATCTTAACTGTTACTGCCTCTTCAGTACATGAAATATTTCTGTAGTAGGCTGCCATATGCCAGCCAGTCTCTCAGCCAACCAAAATGTAGCATTAATTGAGTCGTCTGCTGTGCTGGTCTCTGTTGCTAAGCAACACTCTCAATTGACGCAATGTGGTTGGCTAGAAGTTAAGGGTGTACACAGAAAAAAGAATTATTTATTCGCTCAAATTGGTGCACCAGTAAGCAAAGATCGATGCCTTTGGGACTAAATTATTCCTGCTCGCCCAGGGCCGTCGAGACGGCAACAGAACTAGGGGTAACTGACCGGGGTCACGGAGGGTCCCTGTTGGTATTAAAAATCCTTTTCATTTTCACACAGAGAGCTTTTTTCTTCTAAATATCCCGTACCTTCCTCGACCTCTCAACGACACTAAAAATCCAAATTTTTCAAATTTTCTTCAATAAAACTCCCAAATTTTCAATTCTTTTGTAATTTGCTTTTTTCATTCTTTTGACGTTTTTTGGAGCTCCGGGTTGCTGGCCCCCGAACGGGGAGCTTGACCCCCCTCCCGTCGGGAAAATCCTGGCACCGTACCCCTGCAATCAGATAACCAATTAAATTCACTAATTGAACTCCCTCAGCATCAATGTGAACAGCTATGCTGAACAACAAAATTTCAGTACCCAGGAAATTTCCAAGTGGTACCACCGGGATTTGATCCGGGGACCGCTAGTGTACAAGGCAGTACATGCGCTCAGCCACCAAGCCAACTCCACCCTCAAATTTATAGATTGTGATTTCAGTTTTCAGTCCATTTCGACCGTTTTTTTTTTCTCTTTTTTATCCTGTTCTGTACTGACTACATGTCAAGGAAATTTCCGGTACTTCAGTGTACAGTTTCAAGGCAGTATACTTTAAAAGGTGTGGAATGATAAATACCACGACGTCGCGCGAATATTAAGACTGGGCAGATTCCATCGAAGGTAAGTTAAATTTCAAACAACCCCGAATTCGATGCCTCCTTCGTGTCACACTCCAATCATATGTCAAACGGGGAGTTTTGAATTTCGACTGGATCGAGAACTACAGCAAAAGATTCTTCAATAAAGACCCCAAAATTTGTACTTTTCCTTCAAAAAACCCCAAATTTTTCAAATTTACTTTAAGAACAGCCCCAAATTTTCAATTTTTGTCAAAATAGTTAAAACATTTTCGGAGCGCTTAGCACTGCGAAAATTTTACGTTTCTCTTCCTTTTTGGCAACACATCGCCTTTGTCGGAACATGGGGTTGTTGGGCCCCCTTCGGTGAGCTTGTTCCATCTGTCAAATCTTGGCGCCACCCCTGCTTATTTTTACAGTGCATGATACGGTGCAGATATTGCCTAAAGCCTGCACAACCAATATCAATTTATTGTACGATATTATAATTATAGCTGGGGCTCGATTTTCTGTTCTTGCACCTGGGCGGCAAAGTCTCTAGCTACGACACTGACTACGATACCTTTATGCAGGAACTGGCAACTGAGGGCATACCTTGGTACGTATCATTTCAGAGAGTTTGCCCAGAATTCTTCCAGGTGTTGTTGAATAAGGTTGGACCAAGGATCAAGAAGAAATGTACTAGAATGATGGCACGCATCCCTGCTACAGTTCGTCTGATGATTAAACTCCGTTTCCCAGCAACAGGTTTATTGAATTGAAGAATTTTCCCATAAAGAGGGCACTCCTACTGGACTTTTTGAAAAATTACTACACACCTAAACAAGATTTTTTTCTTAGGCCTATATATCTTTCAAATTTGAAGACCATTTTCAAGAAACGTAGCCGGAAAAAGTAGCCTTCAAAAGAGGGTGGGGTGAGGGTAAAATCTTACCTTAGGGGTGAAATATGTAGATATGAACACATCACTTCTAGCCTATACACAAAATTTTGCTCAATTTGGGGGGGGTGGGCTTAGAAAAGGTTTGAGGACTAAAGCTCCCTATCCCCTGTAGAATGACCCGACCCGAATGAACTAAGCCAACAGTATAAGTTTTAGTATTTTATGTAGGGGCCACGGGTTTGCAGAGCTGGATGCACTAGGCCTATTTTAAGCGCCTTTTCATAAACAGGATAACAAGCATACCTTTCCCTACATTGTGAAGCGCACACTTTAGTGGATGGGATCCAGGGTAGGCTACATACCAATTAACGTGAACCTTTTTTACTAGATCAAGACTAAATCCCAATGTACGAAACTCAAACATAGTATTTATCAAACTGATTTTGTATGAAAATGAAATTGGTTTCAATTTCCAAATGAAGGTGGTTGCAGGTGTCAAAAGTGATAAAGACGGGGAATCTCAATGTTTTACAATAGTGTGTTATTGTAAACCATGAAAATGGGCAGGCGTGTTTTGCTGAAGACCTCTTTTTCTAGTCCACAATGTCCACGGCTCATATATACGCGTCATTCCATAAATAAGTGGCCAGTTTGTGACATTTTGGGTAAAAATTGAATTCTGTATTAAAAAGCGAAGGTAAAGGAAGTAATATGCAAACTGAAAGATAATATAATTCCTCAGTATGTACACTGAAACTAAAGCATAATTGCATCACTAAAATAAAAATATTGCATTAAAATGGCATTTTGTGTTTCACGTGTAAACGGGACACCAAAGCCAAATTTTAGAATTTTGTGCCACATATACATTTTATGCGATATATGCCCTTCTAAGCTTATATTTTGTTCATTACCATTCACACACTTAAATCAGTTGCAAAAATTATATGCATTTCCGATACTGCAATTTTTATGTCTTGTGTAAAACGGGACACCGTGTCGGTGCCATGGGTAAAATATTTACACGGGGAACACCAAGACTTTCCAAAATAATTATGTTTAAGTTGTTCATTCTATTCCGAATCCAGACACATAATAGGTAGTGCCAAGGTAAAGTATAGCAACACAATTTGGTTTAAATTGCCACACTTTTTTCAGTTTACCACAATCCACATTATCCGCAATATGTTCCACATGTAAACAATAAAAGTGGGACACCAAAATTTTGGTTTTTGTTAATACGTGAAACCCATGAACTCTGCTCCAATGTACTTGCTCAGCTAAGCATTTTAACAGCCAAACTTATTAAAAGAAAATGACGTAATGTACCTACATTGTAATACAGAACATTAACACAAGCATATTAAAGCTTTCCATACACTTCAAAAGAATAAAACAGTGCCATTTGAGTTTTTAATGTCACAGCTTTGGTGTCCCGTTTACACGTGAAACATGACAGTCTATTGTGACATAAAATCTAAATGCAAGAAGTATAATGTTTCGTTGTATATTGTTTGAAAGGTACCAATAGATAGATGTATTTAAAGTTACTATTGGAAGGGTAAATGTAAATCTTCATACAAAATCTGTTGTAAGAAATTATCACAATATAAATGGGACACCAAAAAACATTGGCACCCTTTTTTTATGGAATGACCCATACGCTCTCAACTTTTTCCCAATATTTTAATGAAACACTCAACCGGGATGGCTTAAGTTCTCTTGGAGATTTGCTTGACTAGGAAAAGAGGGACGTGCTCAAAAGTTTTCACAGTAAGTGGGGGGGCCTCTATTTCGAACACAATTAAGTGACATACGCTGTCTTACCTGCTGATACCTACTTTCCAAAATTACTACCATCTTCGATTTTGGCTAAAACTTTGCACTTTTCATACAGCAATACCTTGCGACCTCTTGCGAGTTCTAATGACCACCCTCTCACACTATGCGATCGACTTATGACCTCTTGCGACGGTCGCAAGATGTTTAAAACCTTGCGAGCTCTTGCGATCATGGCTTGCGAGATACGACCTCTTGAGAGCAAACCCTCTCACACTTATACGGGCTGCCCACTTAGCGACCAAAGGTAAGTTGTGAGCTCTTGCGATTCCTCCTGCCACCTCGAGAAGGTCGCTAAGTAAAATATAGGGAGAAAATTAGCGATCTTCTAGAGGTCGCAGGAGCTTGCAAGGAATCGCAAGAGCTCGCAAGCCGTTGGTCGCTAAGTGAGCAGCCGGCTTTAGGTCCAATTATCGATCTTTACAGGATTATTCCCTTAGGCATATCTAGGACTAATTGGATTGGCATAAATTAAAGTCGAAGTTTCTTCTCCTGTCCAAGAAGCAGCTCCCTGGTATGACCTTACAAGTTTACGAGCAAAGGAGGGCTAGTGCCCCATATGGGGCCCTTAAGTCCAAACCCAAAAGACAATACAACATACCAAAACCTTACGATGCCTTCTACAATCAGGTTCTACCACAGTTACTGAAGGACTTGTCAATATTTACCTTCAAGCAGTGGACTAAATTGGAGTGAACAGCCCAATCAGGTAGACTATTTCAAGCGGGACGTTTGATTAGAAGATGCCGATGGATTGCCTTAAACTTTGTTTTCATTCAATTTTATTAAGGGGAGGACTTCTAGAACACCTTAATTGTCTCGGTCATTTTGACGGACACATGGCAATTACCGGTTAGTCTATCCCAAAACCATAGAATGACGCCTCTACATTACAAAATGGTACATTTCCATAATAAAAATACTCCTTTGTATGCTTATTTGGTTGCCATAACCAAGAAATAGCCCTACAGATCTCAGTGTCAAACACTAGCTATTAGACAGGGTTCTCGCCTTTGATATCCGTAGGTTGGGACTTTGCAGTTAGGGTTAGCACAGTAGTCTAATTAGCCCTTTGTCTGTTTGTAAAAGCGTGGTGGAAGTGTGTCTGTTACTAGTTCAAAGATTCAAATAGGAAATGGATCGCTTCACCATATTATGAAATAAACGTATTTTAAATATACGAGGTTTTAGTCACTGGATCAATGAAAAATCCTGGGTACAGTCGCTAATGGTAACACCTTTCTCATCACTTTCAAAGTCAGCCAGTGTCAGTTAACAACGTGATGAGTTTGTGATCATTTATTTAGAAGTTTATAAAAGTTAAGCCAGGAACCGTAGCAAATAATTCCGAAACGGAGGGGGTAGTGGCAGAAAAGCACGGTACCGGCGCTGAAAGAGGGGTGGGGGAAGGTCGGCATGGATTATTCTTTTCAGCTGGCAAATCATTTTGGAATTGGATTCGCCAAAGTGGGGGAGGGGCACGTTAGTCTTCGGGGAAAAAGGGGTGTGCGCTCGTGCCCCAGTCGGCTACAGTTCAGATTTGGTCACATTTGATGTTGAGTAGAAACAGTTTTCTGAGTTTCACAGGCGGATCCAGGATTTCTAGAACTTAAAAGTCATAAGCAGTCACCCCAAACTTATTTTGAAACAATAGCTAAATGTCACAAATTTCTTCTTATTTCTCTTCCAAGTACCATTCATGATATTTTAGGACATAAATATTTCATATTCAAGGTAAACCAAGCAGTTGATCCTCGTAAATTTTACAATTTGAGTGAGAAAAAAATACTGTCACATGATTCTCAAGAGCCATTCAGGAAATAGGATAGTCTACTATACAATTCTTTATTGGAGTGACTGTATTCTCCCTTTAAAGAGAGTGCATGCGAAGTAGCCTACTGATAACGGTACTTTACGAACTACCAGTATGCCGAACTAACGGCACATAACAAAACAAAGGTAAATATAGAAGGATATGTATCACATGAGTGGCACACCTTTGGATCTTCTTTTGCAGAAAATTTGTGGCAGTCTTGTCCAAGACGTTAGTAATTTTACTAATTTCACGTTGCGATAAAACGAGGGTGTCAATTGCAACTTTGAGTGTTCTATCCGTAAGGTAAAAAAACTGAAATTCCGAAGTCCATGCATCTGTTGCCAGCAGTAGTTCCGCATGAATGTTACACCTTACCCAACTAGAGGGTCTTGAGCAAGACCTTTATTTGGGTACTTTACTATACCCCGGATCCACCAAGGGGCTTAACCAGCCCGGGTCCTCCTATTTTACACAGACTTGAAAACACACAGGTGCTGTGACCGAGGGATTAAGTGGCATTTAAAGAGATGAAGCTTAGCAATCGGAAGATTCGGAGCTCGAATCCCGGCCGGGTCATAGTAAGGTAGGATTTTAATCAATGAGGTAATATTCAAGGGTGGGGTTCGTATTATTTAATTACATTATTTAGTTCTATAAAAGAAGCTCTGAACATTTTAGATCTTGTCGAAGAATCCGACTTCCGTGGATGGTCGAGAGCAGAAAGAGGTAACACGCAAGGGCAGCTGACCGTCGACGGGGACCGCAGCACAGTATACCGTATTCATGCTATGGCTCCCGGACGAAATTAAAAAGTATGCAAATTTTGTGAGTAGCACCTGTAAGGGGCAAATTTATTGTCGGTGGCATGTGCCCCAACAGCTACGCCACTGTAGAGGCTATACGTTGGTAAACAATAGTAACTGTTTCCATTTTCAAGGTGTTTTTATGCCCACTTAGAGTTACCGTCACAGCCAAATGAAATGGATGCTGACACTGTCTAGATTTCCACTGGCCTTATAAAATTGTGGCCAGATATTGGTAGTCTTATAGGCAGTGGTGGGGATTTATGCGAAAAGTTGTAGGGGCATAATGGGCCTTTGGTCTGACGTCTCGGCTAGACCCTACTTCACAGGTAATTTTTTTTCGATTTGGGTGGGCTTCCTAGGGATTTGTGGATATTAAGATTGGAACATTGCAGAGGGTGAAGTGTAGATTTCATCCTTGACAATGCTCTTCGAATAAAACCTACTCCTAAAATAACGTAGCCTACGTAACACCATTTTTAGAGATTACTGCAGTTTGTTGACCCCTAAATCCGTGTCTAAACTACACACTCTTCTACGCGCCCCTAGAAATTGTGTAACTTCAGAAGTCAGAATTTACATAATACACCAGACTGAATTACTTATATTGTGACAGATATGCTATGCCTATAGGGTAACGGATTCTTTGACCACTATACAAAACTTTGATACACGTAATAGACCCGCCTCCCTTGAGCCTCCGCTTTCTTCCGCCACCCCGCGGCCCTTCTCCCTGTCCTTCTTGTCAACATTCTTCCCTTATATTTAATTCTGGAGTGATGGTGATAGAAAAATATGCCGGAACACATTTATTCAGTTTCTGTGCTCCCGACTCAAGACATCCTGTCAATGCCACCGAGCGTATTGGTTTTGTACGACATACATGAGGCTATGTCAATTTCTTGACCCCGTCACTATACAACATGGAGTAAATTTAGTTTTTTTTTTTTTTTACTGTCATACGTTTTGTAACTGCCGCTCACAATAATCTTATTTGGTAAAACACACTCTCCTTTAATTATGTCGCCATTTAAAATCTCTGCGGCGGAATATGACATCACTGTGGCCTCATGCACAGGCGTACGAGGCGGGATAGGGGGCAGACTGCCCCAAAAAATTTCTGAGGGCGAAAATTCGGGCAAGGAACGACAAAAAATCGGTCACAGAATATGAGAAATTCCGGCAGAGTTGAAGTAAAAGCGAAAAGATTGCCCAAATTGTTAACTGAGTTCCCGAGTTTTGATCGAATGCCGGCCGAAAAATGTGCAAAAAATTCGCTCGCATGTAGTGGTTTGGTGGTCTTTTTTATGCACCTGAACTGCAGCAAAATTCGGGAAATTTTTTGAGATTCGGACAAAAAATTTTCTGCCCCCCCCTCAAAAAAAAAAAATTCGAAGAGTCCCGTACTCCTATGGCCTCTTGACGTTACAGATGGGTCAAGCAATATTTCTCATCAGTTCATTAGATTATTTAGGTATCATATTTCTTCCGAATTACAACATATGATGTATAGAAGACACCAATTCGAAATTTGAGGCCGGGCAGTCAGTACGATCAGTCTACTTTATGTAAATTAGCTTCATATGTTTTCTGGTGTCGGGTATGGCCACTAATGGATGTATTATTTATGATTATAACGTTTTGAAACATCAGTGAGTCATCTTAATAATCCAAAAGAAGAAAAACCTGCCACAATTTGTTGTAGGTCATCCGTATTTTCAATAAACTTATGTGTTGCATTCAATCGTTATACATAACAGGAAGTGGACCTAGTGGCAACTCCCTGGTAAAACACATTGACGGTTGTACCTAGAGTTTGAAAATTATGCGTCTATCACGAGTGGGTCACCATTATGGAGAAACTATGATACTTTAACTGTTTTAAGTTCCTAGATTGCAGGAAAAGACGCTTTAAACACAAATTTGTAACTACATTTCTGCGTCTACTACGGTAATCAGGTAATGGTCGTTTCGTGCCAGTAATAGGAGGGGTAGATAAAATCTGCAGAGTCCCCCAGAAATAGATATAATTAATATTGCAGCAGTCGTCCACCCAGAAATAGGTATAATTAATATTGCAGTCGTCTACCCCTGTGCGTTCCTTCGTAATACTGGCAATCCACGACGGGGTTCTGTGGTATGAAACTCCTCCAGTCTATCCCGTACCCACCTTTCACGTCCGGCCCTTCCATCCTTTCCTAGTGGTACCGCAATTCTCTAATGAAAACTAAGACCAGCGAAGTTTTATTGACCCAAACTTTCTAAAGCAGGGGCAGATTCAGAGTGGTGAATATCCGGCTTAAACCCCTTCCCCTCCCCTTTTTCATCATCACTTTCATTTTTGAAAAGATTCATAGCTGCAGTATAAAGTTTATGCATACTAATTTTGATTGCTAGATGCCAGGAATACCACTGAGCAGTATGGAATATAACTTTTCCCAGAACCCCCCTCCCACCTACCCCATCGAGACTTCGTACGTTGGTAACTTTGCCTGCACGGAATTAGTTCCCCTTTTTTGACATCCTGGATATACACTCTAAAAACAGTCGGTTCAATTTGAACCGACGCGGGGTCGGAGGGGCAACTAACAAAAATCTGATAAGACATTCGACTAGATCTGGTTCAAAATTGAACCAACTTGGTTCAATTTTGAACCAAATCGAGTCAAATGTGTGAACAGATTCCGGTTTGTTGTCCCTCCAACCCCGCATCGGTTCAAATTTGAACCGACTGTTTTTAGAGTGTGCGCCCCTATTACGGTCCAGTTCAAGTAAGTTTCCAGATTTATCATCCTTGATTGACGAACAGTATTAGTTGTGTTGACTTTGGTAATGTGATCTTTTAATCCTTGTAATTACCACCCTCTCTGAAAAGAACAGAGATGAAGTCAGGGGTATTGAGCAGATTTACTAGAGAGACCGTATTGATCTACGGCTTTTGTATGAGGAACACTTTAATGGTTGTCAATCATTATACTTGTAAGGGGAATCTCTTTTCTGCCAAGTTGATTTCCTGAAATTGCATTGTTCTCTCTAATAAGAGAGGTGGCACTAGTTGTATTATGGAGACGCTTTATAACAAACTATTACCTGATAAATCCCTCTGATTGACAGAATGGTGTAAAGTACGAATAAAAATCAGATCCAATTCTTGTTATTGTTCCAGAATCCGTCTCACAAAGAGCTCGATGGTACTGCTTGCATTTTTTTCAGGAGGAGCTTTAACCCCTATCGTTATAAACCTGAAATCAGACCTTCCTAGATTTCAAAATCTTTAGTAAACGCACTTTCGTTTGTTTGGCAACTTGTAATGTTCTTTGTGTAAAGTCAGCACTAAGTAAACGAGATCTTGAGCTCTCATTCACTAGTGTGTTAGATGTATTTACATTTTGGATGCGACACCATGACAACCAGAGGCGAGGTTTTCCAGAGTGGATCTTCGTTGTAGGTCACTCAAGCAGTATATTATTACAGGATATCATTGACTACGGATTGGCAGACAGTGATTGAACTGATTTTTTCTTTGGTTTTCACTTAAAGTCACCTCAGTTTCTTTGAAGCTAGAAATAATGTTTAATATCTTTGGAACAGACGACATTTTCATCGAAATTTAAAAGTTTTTTGGAAAAATGGCTTTGCTTGTTTCGTGATTGCCTTTGTACGTGTTACTATTTGGAGCTCCTAGTAAGCTCTACAACTTTAAGTCATTGCAAATGAGACAATTGACTCGATTAATTCTTTTATAGCCTACAGTGTCCGTATTGTTAACATGGTCTGGCACTTACATCACAGTAATGTTTAGATAGGAAATAGAAATGTTGTATTGTAAAAGGAGCTAAAACATGACACATATCTGGTTTGAATACTATCTACCGGCACATCGTAACCCGCTTCATACATCAGTAAGGTACGATTATCTTACTCCTCGCCCTGCAAGTTTAGGTCCTGGAAATTACCTCCAAGGAACAGCCGTCCCAATCAAACATTTTTTGAACTTAAACCTCCACGAGTGGGAACGAAATAGGCATTTCTCGGACCTTCATAAAAGTATTTTTTCTCTTCCTGAGATAGCACCACAGAGTAGCCCGTTCTCACCAACTCTTCAGACCATCAGAGAATCAGTCAGATATCATAGTAAAGTTTCTTCTACGAGTCGAAGTTTTCCACCAAGGACTGATATATCTCGTTTGCAACTCGACAATTGTTGCGATAGAGTAACAAACCAAAACTCAAAACATAATCATCATGACAGAAGTTTACGTAGTCGATTGTTGAATGTGGAGAGAGACACGACAAACAATAAAGTGCATTTTCCAGACGTTTGGTCTTTGGTCGAAGACGTCATTAGTGACGACAGTGAATCAGAGAAAAGAAGCGATAATATAACAATACATGAGTTCCCAAATGTATGTTCTAATTTTGCTCTTTCATCTGAAATTGTCAGTTCAACTTTCAGCCCTAATCGGAAGTCAACATCACCGGCTAAAAAAAGTAAAAATTCTCAACTTCTTAAAAAACAAAACGAACAAAAGAAAGAGGAGGTCAAACCTAAAACGACCAGAAAGCCGCGAAGGGAAGGTGGACCGAAAAGAAAGCGAGTGAACTACGCCATGGTGCGAAAACATGACCAAGAAAATGCCAGACGGCATCCAGTGAGAAAACAAATATTCTATTCCGAAGCACTGACGGTCAAACTACAAAAACTGATACCAAAGCGGATTACAGGAGGAAAGTTAAAACCAGCTTTACAAAGAACTCCAGATGGAGAAATATTTATACCCTCCACTCCATTAGAGGTCAGTTTAGATACATTGGTCTCAACTGACAGTGCGGATCCTTCCCCTCCACCAGAAGCAATTCGATGGAGGGAAAACCTGAATAAACGGACAAACGAGGGGAAGAAACACAAAAAGAAAGTGAGATTTAGACTACCTGCAGAAATGATCGGGGAAGATCGTCCTAGCGAAATGCGTCACGTGGTTAGGGATGAAGAGACAGGGGAGAGAATAGCAGAGGAAGAATCTCATTCAAGTGAAAGTAGCCCTTTACAAAATGTGGGAGTAAAAAATTTGTCGGAAGAAAACGAATCACAGCAGTCTTCTGAAGGGTGTGGATCGTTAGTTGACCAAGATGTTACTTTGCCAAACATATTAAAGACGGAATCAGATCGGAATGGTATAAAACGTACCAACATTGATAGTGTGATGTATGTCGATAGAAAACTCTCCCAAATAAATCTTCAAGATCTAACGAAAAAGGTTGAGAGTTTATCTTAAGCATAAAGTTTTAATGTGCAGGGAGATGACGAAGAGAGGGTGAATCATTACACATGAATGCAGTGAAGTGTGCTAAAATCATTAAAGGGGTAACGACCTGTGCTTTTGCTGTAAATTTTTACGGTGGCAGGTCCCAAGAAAAGCTGGGGGCAGTAAGGTGATTAACGTACTCTGCGTCCGTCTCAGAAAGGGACACAGAAATAAGGAAAGGATCCATAAACTTTATAAATACGCATCATTTGTAATTATCATTCTCACACTATGGTCATCAAAAGTAATTCTTAATTTAATGCCGCATACCAAAAAGGACATTGAAACTGTACTTTAGCAGTTCTATTAATATAATATTGTTTTAATTACAATCATTTCATGTACAATTTGAAACGTAAATAATTAATGCAATGGATATGTTCTTAAAGAGTAAACTTAATTTAGCTTTCTTGTCATGATATGCATCTTGTAGTGACGTCACGAAGAAAGTTACGTTTTCTAGCATTATAAGAGGAGAAGGAAATATGACTTTTGAAACGAAAAATGTTATTTTTATCTAATTTATGGTTTTATAAATAGAAAGATAATGCAAAACCCTTTATGAGTAGCGAAACTCCTCTGCCCTGTCGTTTGGTTACCACGATTGGTCTTTGTAATATAACGTGATTATGCATTGCCTACCCAGTTTCAACAGAACATCGTCGTTTATGTTAAAATTGGTTCATCCGCATCTTGATACACACGTCAAAATTAATCAAGTTTTACAACAGTTTTCGGCTAAAGAAAACAGCGACCCTCAGATGTCACACAAAGTCCAATATTTCTGTCGAATATTATGCAATTAACATTGAAGGGTGGCAAGTTGTCCTCAGTGCGTACCGTTGTTTATAACCAAACGCGGTGACAAAGCATTTTGTTGTTGTTGGGTTTTTTTTTTTTTCTAAATGTCACCTTAGATTCTTAGGCTATTTTACTCAACCTATGATGATCTTCTTTTTTTTCTTTGAGGAGGGCGGGGATGGGGAAAATACTCCTGCACCTACCTACCCAGATTATCTGAGGGCAGCTCAGTGTGAAAAGTAAGATCACGTGAGAAGTTTTTGCAATGTATACATAGCTACCAAAAGATTCTTCGATAGCAGTATGTGGTAAATTTGAAAAAAAGTTATGTGTATTAGGTTTTTATTGTTTGCAACCAGTCAAGGTATACTAACTTGAGAGAGAAAGGGAAATCAATCAAATATTTTCTTTACTTTGTTCGTACAGTCCCTGTTATTGCTTAGGGTTTCCCTAAGATTACACCTTCACCTCAACCAACTATTCCTATTGTACTTATAGGCATGGGTGCAAATCCGTCTTGGGTAATGGTAGGGACGCGTGTCTGTTCCCGATACTACCTGAGCGGAGCGCGACCATGGGTTCGCGCGTAGCGTACAAGAAATTTTTTGGCAAATATACCTCCCAGATCGCCGGAAATAACACTTCCCAGACCCAATGAGGCTCCCAGACCTCCTTAATTTTTAGATCTCATGGCTTAGAACTTTAGTTTGGGGAAATACATGGGCCGGGACGAATAATCCAAGTAGACTTTTGTGTACGATGGGTCTTGGGTCCTCTGCCAGAAAAAAAGTTGTAGATCTCTCCTGAACCTTTTGACCATTTCCCGAAACGGGTTTCAAGTCGTTTATATCATATTCATATCTCTTATATATTTTAATGTATGCCAGCTTCATATGATTTCGGTTTTCAAAATTTTATCTTCTCAAGTTTCCCAGATTGCCCGAAACTTCAGGTATTTCAACTGAAAGTGGGAACACTGCGAGACGTAAAGCGAGCTCATACACAGTGTAAGCTAGCCAACACACACTGTGGGTTGTTAACGATTGTTTTGTTCGCACTTTGTCCGCTTTGCTGACCACAATTTACCAGTCTCGTGCATAGATTGTTTCACATGATTAAATGTATTAGTAATACTTCAGCGGAAAAGTCACACCTAGCAGTGTCAAAAGTAATACTCGTCTTTTAGAGCATGTCATTTGCACAATGCTGGATCAAACTGCGACAAAGTTCAATACAGGGGAATTCGAAATGCAGCGTTTAGTCACGACAAATTGGTGGGGACACGGTATATCATGTCCCCACCACTGAAAAAGTTGGTGGGGACGCGTCCCGCTATCCCCACCAGGATCTGCGCCCATACTTATAGGTGCCACTTAAAGATGGGAGGGGTGTTTTTTAAATTTAGTGTAAATCGTCGCTCTTAATATGAGAGTGCTGCCTTGTCAAATAATAAAGATAGTGAATATATGCTTGATACTATACTGTAACATTGTTAAAGTGTACTTTTAAGTCTTAAATTACAACAACAAAAAATGTGTTACATGATAGCACATTTAGTCCTATAGAGGTGTTTAAATGACGTCACAAGATCGCGCGTCTTTTGGTAAGCGAACATTGTGTCACAGTAGCATCTATGGTTATCAGGTGATGCCGTGCGCGAGTGCTGTCAATACGCTTACTGCACGTTTTCTTTGGGCCATCAAAGCAGGGCAATTCCAATCGCATGACGTCACATGAAGTACCTCTATTGGTCCAATTGTCATCTTCACAGGATATTTTAGCCCTGGTATATTAAATATTGAATCACTAAATTGAAAATGGTTGATTGTATAATAGTTGTGATGTTATCTTTGTACTACTAAAATTGCGATCTTTGTTTTCTCTGTTTCTCTCCACGCTACCACACTTTAGAAGCGGGTACATCTCACCGATAACTGGGATATATTTACACCGATATGAAAGTTAAAAATGTTTAACTTTTCCCATTGCATAGATTACATACGTTACACGCGAAGTTAAAAGATTATTCTAGTATAACCTGCTCTTCAGGTAAGAACGTATAAAACTGTAATAGACGTACTTTTTTACAAATCATTGACAACGAAATTTCCAACGTACACTTCACAAAATATTTAACGGAGATACCATCAGAATCAGCCATGTCTTCATGACAGCCTCTTACAGATTATAAACACAGAAGTATAAAGTCGCCGACGCTATCAAAGGCTATACACTAAGTGTTTGTACCTATAGGGACCCAAGTTGCTTCCCATTACTCGCAATCAGTGGTTTCGTGCCAATTTGGGCCCGGGGTCCCAGCCCCCCCCCAAAAGAAAAATATGTCTAGGGTGTTATATGATTTTGTCTGTAATGCGTTTGGAAACCTTCACATGCCAAGCTAATATCAGAAGTTAACTGTTTTCAAAAATATATCTGGAGTTATGTTAACCCAATCAAGGGGTTAACCCATCTAGGGGGTTAACATAACTCCAGCTATAGTTAACATAGTTAACATATTGACAGTTAACAGTTAACTGCTTATATTAAATTAAATTTTCTGGAAAGAGGGTGTTCTTTTAATTTTATGCAAACTCTTCTTGGGTGGGCGGGGAGGGGGTTATGTGGACAAAAATTGCGAAATGGGTGGTGAAATTAGCCCAAATTAGTCTTTTCCGACTGACAAATCCCCCCTCCCACCAACTGCATTGTAATGGTTGTTACCCATTTTTCACAACGAAATGCACCATGCCAGACAGACCTAAAAATAACATTTGTTGTGGATAAACTTACATTAAAACATGCGTATTGTGGTTTTACCAAATTGTATCAAGAGACCTTCAAATACTGAAAAATTTCTCAGATGAAAACGCCCCTCTCTTTACCCCCCTCTCCTAAGACGACGGTTGTGGGGCAGTCATGGAAACCATCCTACTTTCCTATGCCCAATCGTTGCTGGCTACCTGCTCTCCAGAGTATGACCATTATATTTTTACAAAGAATTCCGTTAAATTAACAGTACGAAATTAGCCTAGATCTAGATCTTTTCTTACAATACATTCGAATGTTCGCACACGGTCCCGAGCCCCAACCCCTATATTTCTCCTAAGGCACTTACGCTAATTTTCACCTTCCCCTCCACAAATATATTTTTCGCGCTATGTCTCTTGTACCTTCACCCGGCGCCCAGTAACCACTTCTCACAGGGCCCTCAAAAATTATTCCTGCCCGACGACCTGCTCGTAGTAAAGCAGAATCAATCATTTACCGAGCCACCTTGTCAAGTGTCCACGGTAAAACTGTTCATACATACATGGGATCACGGAAGGAAACTTTTAAATCTAGCTATAGCCACTACAAATCATCTACCAATTGTATATCAAAGTAATACAGCACTGAACTTTGTGAATATATTTAGATACTCATTGAAGATAATGTGAATTTACAACGTTTTTTGAAAGCTTTAAATTCTTTCAGCTCCGCTTCTAGCAAATGTAATCCGTGCAATTTGAAGGTTTTTACGTTACTTGCAAATCATATAGCCTTTATAGGAGTGAGGTTACATCAAACTGTAGACAAAAATTCTTTTGATAACGTTAAATCACCTTAGCCCGCTGTATTACTCTGGAATCTTTAAGCAGAGGTGTACAAGTTTTTTTCAGCCTGGGGGAACAGAGCCACTTTCGCCAAGAACAAACATTTGTTACCCGAAAAAATTGCCTTATTTTTGCCAAAATACTGCCAGAGAGGTTGGTTTAGCCTCCACTATGGGGTAGATGAGGCTACAGCCTCCTGCTTGATAGTATGTCTATGAGTTTCCGTCCTATGCAACGGACCTCACCTTCTTCCATCAACCAGCTAATTCTAAGATATCTGTTCTCTAGTCTAACACTCTCATTCTTACATGTTCTGTGCTCTCTAGTACTTTTATCGTGTACTCTTTGAAGGATAGGCGGGTTTCTTCTTCTTCTTTGAGCCTATGCCCAACCTAGTTCATTCGAACTTTATGGGCGGGTGGATTCATGATAAGACTAATGAGAAGAAATGTTGGCGAGTCATGTGCATTTGAAATTTGGAGAATTTGGATGGGGTCAATTTGGTGCACTGGTTCCTGGAGACGGGGGGCGAATGGGGAAGACTTAAGATTATGAGTCATTTTGAATAAAGCTCGAGTTGAAGTTGCGGTGAAGTAGTTAGTGGGTTGTCAAGGTATAATGTGGTGTTGTAAGACCTGTCTCGATCGCGGATGGTGTAATGGAAGGTGTGAATTGCATAAATAGGTGTATGTTTGTGAGTGAGGTGGGCATGGGCATGGGTGAGTAGTGTGTGGGCTGCCCAGGCCTAGGCCCAAAGGCTTTCGCGGCCCAGGCCAATGCTTGATGTGTGTGTATATGGGTGATGGTGTAGGCAGCCCAGACCTAGGCCCGAAGGCTTTTCGCGGCCCAGACTACAGTGTGGTGTGTGAGGTGTTGGTTCCAAAAGAGGTGTTGTGAAGTCGAAACAAAACGGGGCTTTTCAGGGCCACCATAAAAAATAAAATAAAAAGAGCCGTCGTCAGGGGGCGGAGCAGGGGTCAGGAGGCTGAGGCCGGATCCGTGGTCGAGGTGAGGCAGTGGTCAGAGGCTGAGGCGAGAAACGTGGTCAGGGCGTTACAGTGGTAAGTTTGGATAAAGAGCAAGGAAAATTGGGGGTGGGTAGGGATTTGGGCTGGGGGCGTGGGAGTCGGTTGAAGTGCCGGAGTCGTTTTTTAAGTTTATGCTCATTATTAATTCTTTTGGGTGGGAGTAGCTGGAGGGGAGGGAGTGGAGGCGGGTGTGAATAGTGGGGGTTTTAGTCAGGTCATGGGTGTAGGTAGCAGAAGTTGAGAGCGGCAGGTGAAGGGCAGCGGTGAGGGCTGAGTTTTGCAAAGTTTGAAGTTTACGAAGAGTGGCCTTAGTAAGTGTGGGTGTGGCGGGGCAGCCATAGTCAGTAAGGGGTCTAATGAATTGCTTGTATATGGTTACGTTTGTGTATGGGTGCGAGCCCTTGCCTCGGGCCTCCACTCTGCGGAGGAGGGTGGTGCGGTAGGAAGCCCGTTGTAGTATGTCTTGAAAGTGGGTAGTCCAGTTTAGAGTTTTGTTGAGTGTCAGTCCGAGGAATTTTGCCGTTTTAGAGGGGGCTACAGGGTAGTCGTGGATAAAGATGGGGTCGGCTGGGAGTTGTTTGCTGGGTCAGGGGTGATGGTGCAGAAAAGTTGTCTTTTGGGGGTTCAGTTTAATTCGCCAAGTATTGCAGTATTCTTCAAGGGAGTCCAGGTAGTCTTGTAGTCCGTCAAGTGCCTTTTGGTGTTGGCTGCTAGTGGTCCAGATGGCCAGGTCATCAGCGAATTGGGAAGTTTTACATGTCTGTGGGGTTGAGGGATATCGTTGGTGTAGATAATGAAAAGCAAAGGGCTAAGAACTGAGCCCTGGGGGACACCCGCCTTGGGGGTGAAGGGGTTGGATCGAAACCCATTTATATCGGTGAAAGTTCGCCGGTCGGAAAGAAAGTCAGAGAGGAGTCTAGTGATGAGGTCGGGGAAGTGGAGGGTGGTGAGTTTGTAACGAAGTCTGTTGTGCCATACGGCGTCAAAAGCTCTCTCCGAGAAAAGCTGCTAGGGTCATTCGGTTGTTGTTGAATCCTTCGTAAACTGTTTGAGTATAGTAAGTTAGTTGGTATATCGTGGACCGCTTGGATCTGAAGCCTGCTTGGGAGTTTGAGAAGTAGTTTCTAGTTTCGAGGAGGGGGTAAATTCTGTTTTTGATTAGTCGTTCTAAAGTTTTTCCCAGGGTACTGAGGAGGGAGATTGGACGGTAATTTTTAGGGTTAGTATGGGCTTTGCCAGGTTTGGGGATCATGGTGAGCCTGGCAATTTTCCAGGCTTTTGGAAAATAGCCTAAAGAGAGGCAGGCGGTATAAAGGCGGGCCAGGTGGGTGAGAAGGGGAGGGGGAGCTTGTCGGAGGGCCTTGAAGGGGATACCATCCGTGCCAGGGGTAGTGTTTTGGTGCGTTTAAGGGCCAGGAGAATTTCGGCTACACTAAAGGGGGAAGTTAGTGGGTCGAGGGGGATCAGAAGGGGGAGTGGGGAGGGGGATAAATAGATGGTGGTGGGTGTGGGTAAAGTTGTTGATGTGTCTAAAGTGTTCAAGGTTGAAGTTTGGGTCTGCGTGGTTTCTTTGGATGAGATCCATGCTGTGGTTTAGGAGGTTAGCATTATCTTGGTCTGTCCTGGCGGTGACCTGGGGGGTAATGAGGGTTGGGAGGGGGGTTTCCTAGAGTTGCCAGAAAGGTGTTTGAAGATTTTCCACGTCTCAGAAGGGGTGGTATTGTTGTTAATTTTGTTGCAGGCTTCATTCCAGCGGTTTGTGTGGAAGTCTCGTTTAATTTGATTGGTAAGTCGGTTAATTTGTTGTTTGGTTCTATGGTCTTTGGTACGTTGGTAGGCCTTTCTGAGTCTATTTTCGTGGCGTATAAGCTGTAGAAGGGATCGGGAAAGTTGGAAGTCAACACGGGCTTTGTGGGCTTTGCGGGTGGGGGAGTTGTTGTCAAGTGCAGTCTTAATGGCGTTTGTGGTTAACTGGATTTGTGTGTCGATGTCAGTTATATTTGTCAGAGGTAAGTCGGGGGTGGGGAGAGGGTAAGAGAGTTGGCGTAGAGGTCCCAATTTGTTTTTGTTATAGTTTTTCCTTTGCAGAAGTTCGTGGGGTCCAGGGCGTGAGGTCAGAAGGTTTGTACTTGTTGTCAGAAGTAGGGAGTAATGGTCGCTTAAGAGTTCGTAAAGTACGGTAAATTTGCGAAGGATTGGGGTGAGAGGGGGGAGCAGAGGGCCAGGTCCAGGATGTCAGTGGCGCCATAGGTGGAAATGTAGGTGGGGAGTCGTCATTGAGGAGGGTGAGGTTATGTGTGTTGACAATGTTAGCTAGTATGTCGCCGTTGCGGATATTGCCAAATTCTGGGTGCTTGAAGTTGAAGTCGCCTAAGATTAGATAACGAGGAGAGTAAGTACGAATTTGGTCGAAGAGGTTGATGTGTGTGTGGGGGGGGGGGGATTGCTGATCAGGGCAGTAGATTGTCGTGACAGTGAGTGGGCTATTATTCGAAGTAGCCACTCTGATAGTGATATGTTCATTAGGGGTGTGGCTTTTTGCAGAGAAGGTCGTGTTGTATGTTACTCTTGATGAGTAAGGCTACCCCGCCCCGATTCGGTTTGGTCTGTCCTGAGTGTAAATTGTATAGTTGGGGAAGTTGGGGTGGTGTTGTTCAGTATTATTTCGTTAATAGAGAGAACGTCAATGTCATGGTCAGTTAGGAATTGAATGAATTCATGCTTGTGACCTCTGAGGCCATGGATATTAATATGTGCAACAGTTTTAGCCATTGATGGGTGGGATGCTAAGAAGGGTGGGGGAGGTTATGGTTCCTAGAATTTTGTCAGGTGAGAGGGTTATTTGAAGGGAGTCTTTGAGAATGGAGGAGATGTTCTTGCTAAGGTCTGCGGGGGAAGCTTTGATGGTGCGGGAGAAATGCATACTTAGCATTGTGGCCACTTGGACAATAGCTTCACCGATTTTGGCGGCAAGGTCGGCGGAGATGGCAGGGGGTTGGCTGGTGGGGGAGGGGTGTGGGTGGGCAATGCTTGGTGGGTGGGGGTGGGCAGGTTGGATGCCGGGTGGGGGGAAGAGGCCGGTTGGTTGATGGGGGGTGGATGGGACCAAACGTTGGGGGCTGGGCGGGGCCAGGTGCGGGGGTTAAGGGACATGAGGGGGATGCATTTGGGTAGGAAGAGCTGAAGCGCTGGCTTGATTCCTGGCAGCTATTCTGTATATTGGGCATGCCCTGCTTGAGGCCGAGTGTGGGCCATTACAGTTAGCACATTTACGCTCAGTTGTAGGGGAGCAGGTCCTGGAGGGGTGGCCACCACCACATTTGTGGCATTTTGGGGGGGAGGGTGCAATTGGTTTGTACGTGTCCGAAGCCCTGACAGTTAAAGCACTGGGAGGCAGTGGGTGGGGGTGTGTCGCTTCCATGGGAAAATGCTGAAACCCGAATAAGGTAATGCCTGTTTTGATTAGGGCTTCGGCTTGTGACTTGTCTATGATGAATACCTTAACAAGGAGGGTTTGCTTGCGTGTCGTGGCGCTGGAAATTCTGGTAGTCTTACGGAACTTGATTCCTTGGGAGGAGAGAGATTCATCAATTTCGGTTGAGGGAGTGTAAAGGGGTACCACCCTGATGACTATCATATGGGTGGAATTGGAGTTGGGGGTGGTGGGGTTGGGGTGGTGCAGGGGGTAATGGTTAGGGCGCCGTCAAAGGCTTGTTTGTGTGCTGGCGGATAAGTCTATTGTAGGCATGGTCATCGGCAGGTTGAACTATGTTTCCATTGGATGCAAGTTTGAACTTGGTAAAGGTTATTTCAGTGCCTATCTCTTTGGCAAGATTGGCCTGTAGGGTGACAGGCTTGGTCATTAATTGCTGGGAGACGCCGGTGATTCTCCCGGCGGGTGGGGAGTTGGGAGTGGCGGTGGTGCTGGTTTGGGCTTCTTTGCGGGAGGTTGAGTTTTCCTTGGTTTTGGTTTTGGTTTTCTTTTTGTCGGGGGAAGAGCATGGCGTTTTTGAGGCGGGGGATAGGGGTGGTATGGGCGGTATGGGCGGTGGAAGTGCAATGTCCTCGTCGGTGTCGGCTGAAATGTCAGACTCAAGTTGTATATCATTGGTGGGTTGGATATTAACATTGGCTGCTTGGAGAGCTCGCCGGGCTGCCTTAGAGAGGGGGAGGCCAGTGTCTGTGGAGTAACCTTGGGTGTGGTGGGAGGCGAGAGAGGAGTGAGATCGCTTAGATTTGGATTTGCCTGCTTTGGCAGTAGTGAGGGCGTTAGGGGTGGATGGGGGGAGAGCGGAGGATGGGGGAGAGCGGAGGATGGGGGAGAGCGGACGATGGGGGGAGAGGGGAGGGTGGGGGTTGGGGTTCATGCTAGGGTGCTAGGCACTAGGCCTAGCGGGAGGCTAAAGAGAAAAAATCAAAAAGAATTTGTAGGGGGGAGTAAGAAAAAAGGGAAAAAAGAGAGGAGAGAGTTACACCAATCTAGGCCTGAAAAAAGAAAAAAATGAAAAATTGTGTGTGATTTGTGTGGCAAAAGAATGTAGTGAATAATCAAGTATGTGTGTCTATGTAAGTGTTAGTTAGGCTGGCCTAGGCACAAGGCCTAAGCGAGCGTGTATAAAATTCTGTCTAAAAATGGCTCAAAAATCCCTGTCTTACCAAAAAGAACAACAAGAGTGATGAGAACACGTCGGAAGTAATCCAGTGCAGTCAGAAGAAGCTTAAGAAAGACTTTATGCAATGATATCGTTCTGTGAGATAACGAGCTATGACTTCACTCGGCGGAAGGCAGATTGGAAGTGGAGGCGGGTTTTCTTACACAGAACAAATCTTTAACATGACTGTCTTTAGCAGTGAAAAATTGGCCTCAGACAATGAAAATACTTGTAGAAGGCACCAAAATAATTGATGGGGGTGGGGGACGAGAAAACGTTTGGCAAAGGGGAGAAGTTCTTGATGCTGCTAATGCTTAAACATAAATGTATCAATAATTTTCTAGATCAAGGATTGTTCGTACTAAACGCTTCTTCAATTGTTAAGTTGCCGGTATGTAAGCAAAGAAATGTAAGGTCAGATAGGACAGCTCATTGCATCGTAATGGGTACAGCGTTTGATAAAATCTTGGCACCTCACTTCCTTAATACAAAGTACCTATACAATTGAGTACTGCTGATCAGCAAATTTTCACATTTCGTACAATATTCAGCCTTAATGCGGGCATTCGCACCAGTCCCGTAGCAAGACAATGTATTGAAGGGCGAGATAGATTCCAGGGGGATGATATATTTTAAAGGTAGGGACATGCTAAATTGTATCATGGCAACTAATAATATTTAATATTCTACGTGGGGAAAATCTTGGTATGGGATTGCCCCTGGTCCTTTCTCCTTGACTACGTGCCTGATTTGCATCCAATGGATTACGCTGCAATATTCTTGTAGGTGTAGACTTTATCAAAATTTTCGCCTTAACAGTTTTCAAGAAATTAAAGTATAAATAATATTCTGATCTGAAAATTGAACAGTTTTACGGACAAGTTGGCTTTTTTCGGTCTTCCTCAAATCGTGAAGTATTTTATCAAGTGCCAATGCGTTAAGAGTATTCTGTGAAGAGCGCCACCTATTTGAAAGCGAAGCTTGTCCAAACTTCCATTCGTACTCCTGTCGAGCTTTACTAATATCGTGCTTTAGTCTTCTTCTTACTTCTTCAACCGCGGAACATGTATGACAGTCGCTTACAAACTTCCCATGCCGACAAAGTACCCGGATAGGACCTACCTTCTCGCCATCGGTTGGTAGTTGTCTGGATTCCCTATTGTTTCTTAACTCGCGTTTTCTTTGTTCTTTGTCCTTCTTGTTTTCGCGTATCTTGTGCTGTCTCTCCTTCGATATTCTATTTAACGCATTATTCAAAATTCGATCCATCTTTTCTTGGGAGTCAACTTTATTAACTGTAAACGATTTATGATAAGAAACATTGCCAAGATGCAACTCCCTCCTGTTCAGATTGACATCATTATTTCGTTTGCCTTTAACCTTTCTATTTCTAAAATTGTCGTCATGTCCATTGACGGACAATGTTTTACGCTGAAGTTCTGCGACACATGCTGGACATGACCTACACTTGTCTCCCAGTTTCCCTTCCATTTTAATTTCTAGCACTGGCAGGTCTTTCTTCGTTTTGAAGGGTGGGAGGGATTCTCTTGTTGTTTTGTCTGTTGCTCCTTCCTTAACACATTTGTCTCCATTCCTGACGCTTTCAGACAATCCACTTGTATTTTGTAAAACTTTGAAATTATCACCATTCAATTTCGGTAACTCAATTGAAACATTGTGCAGTGAATCATCTTTGGGGAACTTTGCTGCTTCTCTTAGACAAAAATCGTTCTCAAAATCACGTGACAATTTGAATTTGCCCTCTTCTTTGCCTAGTTTTTGCATAGTCGTTTCTTCAAGTTCGTTCACAAACATTGACGGTAACGATACATGTAGGAAGACTTTTGATCTAGGGTTTTCAGTATTCTTCTCAATATTCATTTCTTTCGGCAACCCAGAATGATAATTTTCCTCTTGAACTTTGTCAATAACATCATTTTCGTGTTCACTCTTTTCATATCCTAATAATCTTGTCTCTGTTTTCTTATTGAGTCGGTCCTGATTCAGTTTACTCGCAATAGGAAAGACGACATTATCCGTTTTGACCCTAAGGATGGGTACCCTCTTGGTGGGACCATTTTCAGAAGTAACGGTCCAGTGGCTGTCACCGTCATTTCGCGTCCACGTGGTATCCCCCGTTGCCTTAAGTCTAAATGGGGGTATTTTATCATTGCTTGATTTCAATATACTAGAATTCCTAGGAACTGGCTCACCAGAAAGAGACGGGCGTTTGTTCCGAAGCAACTTTAAAGGGATACCCTGTGTGATGGGTGCAAGACCATTTGCGGGCTGCAAAAGTGTGGCACGAGGGGGTTTCGACCAGAGTTGCTGCTGTTCCCTGGACCTCTGGAGGGCAACCCGGGCCAGTTGAATTTTTGTCATCTGTATCGAGTACGCGGACATGGAATCCGCCACAAGTTTTCGAGAATTCTTCACATTCTCCATTTGGAGGGAACACTTTTTGACCGGCCGGGTATCAATGAGATGTGTGTAGTATAGTTTCACATCGTCGTGATCTCGGTGGCTAAAACGAGCGAAAATAACGACACCTTCATCTCGTGATATGTAATGAGCTGAGGAGAAACAGTAAAGACTGTCATACCAGTCATGTATGTAGAGTCAATTGATACGTGCTGCAAGATTGATAAATGTGAGGATTCGGTGTTTGTGACTCTCTCCTAACGAGTTCAAAAAAAGGTCTGAGTTTTCGACGCCAAGTGGTGGGACATGATGTATTTTTGAATAGTCATCATTCGGTAACACCAGTTCGTCTAGGCTATGGTCGTCCGGTATATACTATACCCAGTCCTAAAATTCAGGGATCTTGAATGAGTAGGTAAAAAGTTGTTGAAATAGCGGCCGATAAGTTCCCCGAGAATGAGAAAAATAGAGTCAGTACAAGGGTTAAAACATTTAATCGGTATATTGAGTTGATATTGATAATTTTGTGTGGATTTCGAAGGGTACTACCACGTGGCAATGCTTATAATTAGCATAATTAGTCAAGTTTTACATCCAACACTTAGCAAAATCTACAAATTTGGAATTTTTGGACCCTTGCTTGTAATGGTCATGTTCAACTATCATTAATACTAATGTGAAAAGTGTCTGGTCACGAATATTTTGAAACCAAATAAAATTGTTAATTAATCACTCATGCAACGTTTATTTGTACGTAGGGTGTGGGGATCGTCTTAGTTTGACCATTTGTCATTAGTACGTGAAGAAAACTTGACAGTCATTGGTAGGTAGAAGAAAACTTGACGGGTTTGGAAAAATGTAGTGAATTTCACGAACCAACTCAAAGTGCCTCTTTAAGATGCGTACACCATGCTGGAAAATGGTTAGAGTCTTTTATCGACAAATATCCAGTTTAGATATGTAGCAGGGGTGAATTTGAAATCTTTACGCTAACACATACAGCTTCCCTTTGTCTGTTAGTATACAATTGTCCTTCTAGTGGGCGAGTTCGAGGGTTACATACTTGTAAATTTTTATCTTACTTTTTACATACCTTTATTTACAGTTTGTTTTATTGCTTAAATTTAGGACGAAATTTCAAAAATATACGTTATAAAGCTTGAAAACAAAACAGAATTAAAATTGTTTATATAACATTAAAGTGTAGAGATACAATGTGGTGAATTTGATGTAAGCTAATCGAAATGGTAGATTGCAGTAAAATTTTTGGTGTTTTTCTCTCACTACACAGGTTACAGCCAGTCTTTACTATCTCATTGCTTTGTGAGGAGGATAAATTATTGTAGTTACTTTGCCAGATGGGCTAGACATGGCAGTGCCAGTTGAAGTAGTATCCGTTGCCATGGCAAGGACCAAGTTTCTAGTCTCTGGGTCTCTCCCATGGTGGGACACCTAAGGGATCGGAAGTCCATGACTGAGGGAGGGGTCAAAACGTGTCCATCTTTGTGTGTGTATGTGGTGTGAGGGTGTGTGGGTGTGTCCAATTTTATTTAACAGATATCTTTGAAACGAGAAAGCCGATTTCTTTAAATTTGGTGGGAACGTATGATACGTACCCAGGTCGAAGTAGAGTTCAAAGGTCAAATTTTGTGAAAATCGTCATTGTCTTTTAAATCAAGAGAAAACATTGCACAGAGGCTTCATGCATACAATGAGGATGCCTAGTTCTATCAAAATATGTGGTTGCCATGGAAACGAGGTCCAAGGTCACTTAATGGGAGGTCAGATATGTATATTTTTAAATAAAAATTTGCGTCCTTGCGGGTTGGAAGATTTCTCTTCAAATTTGGTGGGAAGGTAACCCAGGATGAGAATTGTGTCTCACAGAAATAAAAGTCAAAGGTAATAAGTCAAAGGTGAAATTGGGTAAAAATCATATTTTGACGATTATCTTGATCACATAAACGTTTCAAAGGAGACAAAAGAGGGCGAAGGCAATTGTACCGGTAAGAGACGGAAATTGCAAATAATTGCGGAATCCACTGTTTCAAGTGCATGAAGTTATACATTTTACATCCTAACAACGGAATAAGATAGCTATAAAGATGTAGGTTGCATAAATGAGACTCCATTCTCAAACCTTGAATTATATCAGTATATATTCTTATTTTTCCAGATTCAGTGAAGCCGCACCGATTTGTTTATAGTCATTCGGGCTATCAGTTCACTGCAGGCTGAATCCCGAAGATTCCACTTCCCCAAAGGAGACAGAACTCCGCAGAGAAATGACTCTTACAGAGAAGCCCTCAAAAAGTGTTTTTTTCTTTTTTTTCTTTTTTTCTTTTTTCTTTTTCAAGAAAGTCATGTGGACTATTTAAAAGGGAATTGACAAATTGTCTTTTTATTTTGTATGGATACATGATATTGTAATAGTTTTATAGATGGTGGCACATGTTTGACTCTGTATGTAGTCTACAAATTGACGAGATATCATTTTTAATTTCTTAAATCATAGTAAAATATTATATTAGTAAATTGACTCCACCAATATTTAATTTACTTCATATTGGTCAAACTAAACCATACCCAAATTACTGTGACCCATTTCCTTCCTAAATGGGATCCGCATGAGCCAGCCCATGAACTTCAACTACGTTCCTTTTGCCCATTTGGAGCCCATACACCCAGCATGTAGTACCCATTCCGGTATCCCATGTTCATCCCATGTGAATGTACTCATTTGAAAACCCCATGTACGCTAAACTAAACCCCTCTAGCTGACATATGTCAGTGTCCTCATTTTTGCCGATGTTGAACCCATAAGAAGCCCATGTTGGATCTAAGTTGAAATCAATAGTATGGTCACACTTTAGTGGGTTTCGTATGGTGTCCAAATGCCCACCTATCCGAGAACCCCCATGTGGGGACAACATGACCATAGTCGTACCAGTACTGGCTGATGTGAAAAATTTAAATGTTACACAATTTAACAACCATTACAGCCAGAGACATTCATGTGCAATCAGGCAAGTTAATCTGCAAAATCGAGACAAGTCCTCAACGGGTTGATTTGACCCCATCCCCAACCGTACAGAGCATAGCTCTTTGTCCAACAGCCCAAGTCGGTTAAATAATAAAATTACTTACACTGAGGAAGTTAACATTCATCCCATTAATGGTAACTTACAAGTACAAAGAGAACAAAGTTTCGTCTTAAGTTATTTGGGATTTGAGACAGTGATCAGGGCGGTACACCTTGTAAGTTATGCATTGTTAAATTTATCTTTAACAGCACGTATTTAGAGAACTACGATGAATGCCGCAAAACAAGTTATCAAAATATTTATATACGCAGCATTAGCATAGCTGCAAGTCGCAAGCAAACCAGGTAAACGAAACTTGACAAATTTGACAACAAATAAATTCTTTACAAAAGATTATGAAATTTATTTTTACCTGTGTAACTGAAAGACTCCCACGTTGGCTAATTATTATCTCTTGCTTTGTGTTCCTTTTATCCATCATCTCAATAAACTATTAAGTTCCAAACAATTCGCACTATGGACTATTAACAGGTTGGTCTATTTACATGCAACAATCTGCCCTCTGTGTAGCATGTCTTGTAGTGAAGACAACGTATGTCCACAAAGAAGGACCAAAATCGATGGACACACAAAGCGACCTAAATAAAATATCGAGGACACAAATCGATTTTTGAGTTCCTCTAACAAATCGCGAAGTCAGAGTACCTACCAGTCTTAACAGTTAAGTCTTATTGTTAACATTATCTGCATGTTTTAATTTAATGATTTTAAAACCATGTGTTCCATGCATGGGTCACGGGAAAACAAGAGGACTACTATAATACAAATAGAAACCCAAGGATTATTAAACTTTTTTATGGATGAGTTGTAACGTGAAGGACAAGTGACCGTTGAAGTTTTACTTATTAATTACTAAAGTGTAGAAATGTGGGGGTTGATGATTGGCTTCTTCACAATGCCGGGATATGTTAATGTGTATGATATTATACTAATAGCATGGTCTTTATTCACTACCCGTCTTTTGATATATTTACAACTTCAAGGGACATTAACCCTCATCTGTCTGTAATGTTTCGAATGTTACCGAGAAGGCCTACATGACAGAGCTATAATTTTACCTAAAAATGTATAGGTTTCCCGAAAACTAATCTTGGAAACACTCGCCAATGACAGTGTTACTTGATGTGTGATCTGACCAGCTTACTTATTATTTAGTTTCATTTTAGTAAAGTGCATGAATCCGAAGACGGGTTACAACTTAAGTCTCCCTTTTGCTATACAGAATAATTACAAGTACAGGCATAAACAGTTGCAACTAAGATACGCTAGTTTAACTACTGTTTACGAAAGCGATGAATAAGCAGCTCCGTCTGGATATGACTGGTATGTTGTCAGAAGGCGTAGCTACATGGAACATAGACAGGGTCGTATAACTTGGGCAAAATCCCAAGGGGCAGTTAATGGCACTAAGCGGAGCCCCCAGTGACCTATGGTACCTAGGATAGGTGACATCCTGGGGAATCATTCATTTGTGACCTCGGTCAGGAAATCGCCCTAAGTGAGTTGTCTAAGTGGAGAGGTGACATCATTACGTGAGTCAGCTATAGGTGTAAAATCCTTGAAAACCTATTTGAACATATCCTATGTTTAGAAATTCTCATTGTGTAGTGAACATTTCTTATTTCTTGGCTGGTTTAAAGGGAAGGAGGATCGTCTTACTGTCTCTGGGGAGGGGTGACACCCTCACCATTGAGAAATTTTCTTTTATGTAAGTATGTAAAGATGAAAATGGTGTAAATTAATATAGCGATTTGAAGTGATTATATGGTTAAAAATTTTTACTATTGAGTGACTTTTCCGATTGGTAGGAGGGGCAGGGGTGTCCTCTAAAGTGTCACCTTAGCGAAAATGTTGCATACCGATACGTATGTAGGCTTATATGCAAAATGGTGCTATCTGGTAAGATGACACTAAGTAGCTTTGAACTTATTATTTGTTTAGGGTTTCTTATTATTTTTCTCCGGTTTGGCTCCAAGGAAGTATTTTTTGTCAAACAGAGGAGGCCTATCAAGAAAATTTTTTTCAAAATGTCTCCCATGTTGCTGGAAATGGTACTTCCTGCAGGCCTCATATAACTTGCATCTGAACATTCCTTTTCTTTTTGAAATTTCATGATTTAGAATTTAGACTTCAAAGGAAAAGGGTTAATTCGAAAAAGTTGTTCAGAAAAAAAACTTTGTAAAAACAGGTCTTAAAGTTACTTTACAAATTCATTGATAAACTAAATGTAATCTGGGTCACTTCATGAAGCAAGCTGTGTCATGCTAAAAAAAGAAAGAGTAAGTGCACTAAAGAGCTTCACCTTAATTATAGTTAGTGCAGCAACATTCTTGACCGGACGTAGGCAGATCCAATATTGAACTGTTTAGGTCACAGGCTCATTCGTTACGCACAGTGAACTACGTACACATAGCACATTTAGAGTGGGTTACGGGGATCTCCCCCTGGGACATTTGAGGATAAGGGGACCCTTGTATGCAATTTCCTAGCTCTGAAGAAATTGTGGCAATATAATTTTCAGCATTTCCCGTATTCCTTTTAAATTGGTCAGCATTCGTTTAGCATCTTAGGGATTGGAAATCTTCGGCCATGATGGGGCACTAGATCCCCCACGTCACGTCTCGCTCCCCCAAATCGTCCCAATGGAAAATTCAAAGAGTGAAAAAATACACCACTTTAAAGTCCTCATAAATGGTGGAACTTTATGGGAGCTGATACTGTATGAAAATTGTGAATTGAAACCGAAAAGAAGCATTTCGTTCGTAAACAGGAGAAACCGAACCCAGAGAGGGGTAACTCCTAATTAAATGGTCTTACCACTATACTAGTGAATCTAGTAGTAGTACAGCCGAGGTAAAACACCATCTATTGTGATGCAGGGTTTAGCTACCTTATCATGCACTCCTTGATTTCACAAGGTTCGCGCTTACGGGAGGACCGTACAAACAGCTTCCTAGCTATGTAGCTTGTGTACCACGGACAAAAACAGCCTTTCCAGGAATGGGCAAATGAGATAACAGGTTGGATTATGAAGCTACTGAGAAGTCGGCAATCTGGCAGACCATTGGCAGACTGGGGTTATATATGAAGAAGGAATTTGTCCCGAGTTATGTCCACAGCTACCTCTCTGCCGTATAGGCTAATTATCCACAGATAAGTATGTGTTAGGTGTGTACATATTTATGGCGCGTGTTATAGTTGTATGCTTTATGATTCTGCGAGAAAGGGTGCCCAGGGAAGGTTGATGATGAAACAAAGCAGAGGCATCTTGAAGCAATGAAGTCATTATCAACCGTACTGCAGAGGGCTTGAAAAGATTGGTTGGCAACCCCACCCCAAGCAATGATGTCACCTTCCCCACCCCAAGCAATGATGTCACCTTCCCTCTACTCATGAACGTTTCGTAGCTGTGATTTCCTCAGATGTAGGAAAGGAACTCTCCCCGCCTTTGAGAAGTAAAGATCACCTGAGTATGGACATAAGATGGGGGTAACCCTCACGTGATATTAAAACACTGTCTAATGAATATACAGACATTAAATATTTGCTTTACTTAAAATAAAATTACCCGCACGCAAAACATAGAAATATCCTGCAATGCCACGGTCCTTTCAGATATGATTGACCAAACGGGGTGAAATCTTAGTTTGACGGTCATTGGATGACTTATTCCATCTGTTAATTAAGAAGATAGATCAATATGACAGCTTGTCCACCGAATGGTAGAATCTCTTCGGTGTGATTACGTAACTGATTCTTCCTGTGGAATTTACTGCTTCACCACTCCCACGGTGTGATTTGCACTAAGTTTGTTAACGAAAGTTATCTTCATAAGCACAGTATATTCATTTTTGGTGATTATCAAGCATGGAACTATTCAAATACCTTTGTTTATTGTCGACGGTTCATCTCGTGAAAGGTAATCTTTCAACTTGGAAGACCATATATTGATACCTAAATGTATTCTTTGTTATTCATAATTTCCCTTTGTAGCAGGTTTTGTATGATTTCTTGACTCTGATTTAAATGACAGATCCCCCCTTCTCTTGTTCGTACATGTACTGTGGCATAGCCTTGATTAGTCTTTATTTTGTAAGGTCTCCATCTTCTTCCTATTATAGTCTTAAAGCTGTTTTTTTTTTTTATTTTCAGATAAGAGTCAAAGTGAAGATAAATTTATTTCAATTTTCTTTTTATGCCAGTGGAAAAACATTGTCCACAGAACATTACGAGACACTTTGTGTGCATATATCATTCATGTTTTCTTTGAAGCCGTAGATGTATTAGTGTACATAATTATCAAGTTTTTCATTAATTCAAATTTAGAGTCATTGTCAGGTCACTTTCGTTGTGATATAGGCTGATCCTTCATGCAGTTAATTTTTCTTTCGTACGTTGTTTATAACATTTAAAGTTATGTCACACCAGGGAGTTGTTAGGAACAACTCCCTGGTCACACAAATTTATGCCACTGGTGATGCATGTACATTCAACCTCTTAATTAAGTAGCCTAAATACACTCTGCTGTAAATTTCTTTGAACTGGAATACTGATGAGAAATTGTCAACCTTTTTTCATACTTTATCAACTTAAGGATCGTTCTCCTTCCGAAATGAGTTTGAAGAGTATCGTCTTATGAACCGTCTAATGGACGGTTATAGCTCAGCGGTGCGACCGGTACCGGACTATCGCGATACCGTTACCGTGGATCTGTCTTTGACGCTGGTTGAATTGCTGGATATGGTGGGTAGTTAGCTTCTTTAATTCTTAGATTAATAGAGTCCATTTTATACGAAATATACTTGCATCATGTGTTTACTTTCAATAAGCCCATCCCATTCTTCAGTATGCCTGGTCAATAAAATGAAAGCATAAGAAGTTGGAACTTAGGTACTTTTAAGAAATTAGAATTAACCAAACCCTTTCCAAGAAATCCCTGGTATACCGGCCATTTTTCAATCAAGTTGTGGTCTAATATCAAGATAGCGTAAAAATTTTTATCGTCATTGCATAAGGGGTTTTTTCAGAAGGTCAGAATGTCACTGCTAGTAACAAAGAGAAAGAACGGTATTTTAAAACCTTATTTGCTAATTTTGATAGGTAATGAAACCCCGCCCTCCCTCCACCAAACGCATTACCTTCATAATAATAGTACATCCTCGATAAATATTCTTCTAACTTTTTGAGACTTATCTTTATTTTGCAATCTTCTGCCTCCACACTGGACAGAGTTGAAGGAAGTTAACTCATGTGTGTTGTTCATTATTATAAGTGTAGCACGGTGTCGATAAGGAGGCTCATGTGCTCACTACAGGGAAACTACCTTTACGTCATCAGCTTTGTCTGTATAGACTCACGTTGGACTGCATCTTTATTGCAATATTAGCACTGAACATTACAACCTCAGTAAGACCGCGTGTTTGGTCTAGTGGTAGAGCATCCGCCTCTCACGAGGCCCGGGTTCGATTCCCTGGTCGAGTCATACCAAAGACTTTAAAAATGGAACCTACTGCCGTTGTGCGTGATGCTCCGCATAAGCAATGGAGTAA
>WURT03501537.1:7276-17313 GCA_009936505.3 Holothuria glaberrima | reverse complement strand
CCGGAAGCTTTATAGTTCGAGAAGAGTATTTTACAGTTAAACTGGGAAAGGAAACGCCTTCCTGGAACAAAATTCTTGCCAAATTGCACGTTTATGATCTAATTTTGGGGTACAAATTTTAGAAATTTGTCCCAAAATGTCAGTGTTATTTCCTTGTTAATATACATATAGTTAAAATATTTTCTTTACAATTTTTCAAGCGCCACTTGAAGCCATACCGGTACTACGTACTGGCAAGTACTACTTGTCACTGTTTGAAAATCCTTGCCTTAGAAAGTGTAACAGACTCTCAGATTTCCTCATTAGATTTTATTCAGTAGATTAATAGGGCAAATGCAGTAACGACAATTTTGTTAGCGCACCGCGCCCACCACTCCCCCATATGCGGCATCATTTTTATGACGGGACAACATGTTTTGTTCCTGAATCGTTCAGTTCGTGCAAGATATTTTTCTTGGTTTGCCTGTATCATGCAGTATATGTCCTGAAACATAATAAATGTTCTTTTTGAGGAAATGAATGATATTTGTAAGAATGTTTAGCTAATATATATATATATATTACATATATATTATTTTATATATATATATATATATAAATTAAATTCTAGCCATTGCTTGTTTCCCTTTTCACTTAAAAACTACCGGTAATTCCCAGTGGCGTATTTTACGGCCAACTGGAGAAGACTTTAACAACCTTAAGAACCGAAGCCAAAGAACGAAACCAACACACAAATATGTGAGTAAATACTTCCAATTCATGGAAAGTAGTGGAACATTGGAGGGAAATTGTTTAGTAGTTTCAAAGGCCTAGTAAAGAACAGAATCGAAACAAAGGGATTACTTTAGATTATAAGTAAGTTATTTAAGCAAAAATGAATTGATATGTAGATTGAGAAAGCCAAATGAAAATGTCATCATCATTAAAGTCAAATACATGTGACAGTCTCTCCTGAGCTAGCGTTTGAAAACATTCCTATACGTACATTCCCGTTTTCAAATACATTTTCGGTTGATATTCCTTCGAACATTTCGAAAAGATAGTTATCAGATGAAAAGTTTTCTAGGCAGACAATAAAAACCGACATAAATGACACCCTGTTTGTCCTGACCCGTCCTTTTTTATTAACAGAATACTGTTATAAGTTTTGTACACAATCGTGTCTTGAACACATTCTCATTGATCGGTTTTCAAAGGAGAAATTTACCACCGGAAACACCATCGAATTAACTACTTAGTGACTCAGAAAAGGCTTGTAAAATACTCACTTAAAGATGAAGTTTACACTGTATCCCATCAATATTTGCAGATATTACGTCCGGCTCGTTAACTTACAATAGTCATACAAACTTACTGAAAACGGATTAGGCTTTTACTACCGGTCTATGAAAAAGAGTTCTTGTCCTATGTCTATCTGCCTGCAATCATGTCGTCATTTTAAGGACTTTGGTCAATATTTATCTTGCTCCCCATTGACGATGACCGCTGAAGCCACACGTTTGGCAACACAGACGTAAAAATTCTGACAAATGTAATAAAAGAAGAACTGAATTGTCAAGTGCCTGTATTTAGATATTGCTCAAGAGCAGGTCTCGTGGTCATTAAGTTGAAAGCTAAGAGGAATCATTAATTGAGCGAATATTTAACTATCTTTGTCGTTTCATCACATAAACAAAAGGCGGGACTGTTCCCAAGGCTTGAATTTTGACGTCATTATATTTGCTTATTACGTCATCCATGAGAAAACGAGGAAACGTGATTTGGATGAAGCGAAAGAAAAATCCTTCATATAAAAGCGATACTTTGTAATTGACTTATTAAAATCAAAATGGCAACGGAAAACAAAGATCGAACAAAGGTTCATAATGACAGTAAGAGACGCGACAGGTTTTGTTTTTGAGGGGTTTTTGCTACCTGCTTGAAAGCAATTAAATTATGAGATATTCAACAAAAGTCCATAATTGGACATTTTGAACTGATGAAGTGGAAGGCCTATAAGCCATGCGAGTAAACGGAAATTATAAACTCGAAAACAATGTCATTTGTAGCTAAAAGTAGGCACTGATCATGATTGTTAACCATCTTTTATACAACTGGGTTAAAAGAAACTAATAATTCAAGATGATTTTGATAAGAAATTGGTGCGCTTTCTGTCTTCTTTCCACTTGATCCAGTTATACTGTACAACGCATGCAAAAAATGTATATACACACTACATGTCAAACTCCTCAGCAGACATAGTATTTCTTGAATTACTTGTACATACATGCATTAAAACGGCATTAATTATTCCATGCGTGGTCAACTAAAAGTTAGATTTTACTACTCTTCCATAATCAAATAATGTCTCTTTTAGCTAAGAGACTGCCAGGTGCAAATAAATTCACGTTTCATGACAGGAGATAATCAAATTCAGAAGTTTCGAAGATAAATGCTTTCTTGACATTTTGGTTAACGAAAACACTTATGTTTGAATTACAAAACTAGGCCTAAACAGTGACGGATTCAGGCGGGGGCGCAACAGGCGCACGCCCCCTCTATTGGCCGTCTTGCGTGAAAAAAAGTTGAGCAAAAAAAATACAGTGCTTCAAAATGTGTCAAATGTATCATTTCGCATCTCAGCCCTCTTCCAAAAGGGAAAATTTTCAAAAGGAGAGGGGACACCCTTTCCCTTAGACCCTCCGCCAGGAGAGCGATCACTCAAACTTTGCGCCCCTCCATTGAAAATTCCTGGATACGCCCATGCTAAAATTTTCTTAACAAACGACTTGTGGTAATCACCTGTTACGAATTCATTGTATGCTGAGACCATGTTCGTATTTTTGTTACAAAACGTTATTTCAAGCCCCGTTTTTTGTGGGTAACAGTGTCAAGAAACTACTTCGAAAACGTTGAAATTCGGTTGTGAACTTGCCACAAGAAGGCAGGATTATGGAAAGTTCCAACAGACACTGTGGTATTGTTTCCATACCTTTCCAGGCTGGTAGCCGATTGACAGACGCTATATCTTAGCAGTACTGGCCAAATACTTATTCGCAGTGAAGGACAGCCCGAGATTCCAGACAATGGGCATGGTTTGTGGCAAGAAGGGTGCATGGGTGTGTATACGGTACCCTATGTTATGAACTTGGTCAAAACTTTCTTAAGTGGAAGTAAAACAAATACCGAATTAATTTCGCAACCTTGGAATCCCTGCATTGATGACAAAGACTAGATACGCCACAACGTTAAAAATGGGCAATTGAATACCTATTTAATTTATTACAGAAGCTAGGCGTGTACATCGTTCAGTCGAATGAACCCCAGACCTGTGGTCAAGGGCTGGAGGCGCCCCTAGAAAATATTAAATTACTATTTGTGTTGCCTTATTACATCTTAACACATTTCGACCCCCGTAAAATCTTTTGACAGCCCCTTTAAAAACCATCCCGCTCTTCAGTATATTCACCTGTTATTGGCCAGTTGCACTCTTGTTTTTAAAATTGTTCTATAACGACTCAGAACTTTCCACAAAACGCTTCTCGGACTTTTGCCAGTGGCTAAGATCATGTGTAGTATCTGTTCTTTTCAGCCAGTCTAGAGCGGGACCACACATGACAGACCAATGATGTAGAGGTCTGAGGGTGGAGAGGTTGGTCAGTTAAGTTGTGTCCTTTCGGGGACGTAGCACCTTAAGGGAGCAGAACTCCTTCGTGAGTAATCGTTTGGTTTCGCCCTTTAGCTCTCCGCCAGTGAGTCGAGGAGACTTTGAAAAAAGTAAATCGTTCTATCACTAGTTCACTCTAAGAACTTCCAGTTCAAAGTTTAGCAAACGGGCATTGAACGGGAATCTAATCAAATGTTTGAGATTTCGTTCCCTTTTCACAGAAAATAATTAGTTTGAACCGAAACTAGTCAAACTGTCAAATGTTTGATCCTTTTTCGGTCAAGTGTCCATTCGATCCGTTTTCGGTTAAATTTGAATAGGAAGTCTTTTTAATGTCGCCGAAGTATATACTGCAAGTAAAAAACTTTCAGGTCAATGCTTGCCTACACTGTAAAAATGAATGCCATGGTTAAATTTGACCAGCATCTTGGTCGAAGATTAGCTAACCATTTCCTGGTTGAAAGCCTAACTAAAGACCTGTATTTAAACTTTGACCAGAATATCTACTCAGCCATTGCCCAAACCAGGATTTAGTAACTTTAGGAATTCTTTGTTACTTCCAAACAGCAAATGATTGGCTAATCTGTGACCACGATCCTTTATGGAACGGTAATTAAAATTGATAGTTCACAGTCATTAAAGCTGAAACGCAAAATGAGGACCCAAATTTGAGTCCCTCGTTTCAAACTTTCAGATAATTTTGAAAAATTTGTAGAATCATTTTTTGCAGTCATTGAAAGGTGATTTCGAGGGAGGAAACAAAATTTTTCGTTCTGCTAATCTCAGCAAAAGAAGAGCCACAGTAGCTGCGTAGGGCGGAAGCCAAAGAGAGCTGTTATGCAGGCTAATAAAGGGGTTGTATAGTTCGGTGTAATACACATAGACCCCAGGCTCGCACGGGGAGGGGGAGCCCTATATTTACTATTTCCCCTTCCTCTTATAATTGCGGCAGCTAAAGCTTCTGAGGACTGTTATTGCTCGTAAGTCAAAGAATTTACGCCTCAAAAGTTACCTTCAACACTACTGAAATAAACATGACATAATTGTCAACCTGATTAATTACCGGTATAGCAAGGGACCTATTACAAACACAGAACCATTAAACTTTCTTAAAAAACTTCCTACATGTCAACATTGAATGGAATTCTGGGAAGTTGGAATCGAGTTGTTTGTTTGTTTTTCTTATTTCCCAAAAGGAACTGGATAAATTTAGAGGATGAACAATTAGCAGCCTGGACCAGAAAATCTAGGAAAAGTTGGCGAACCTGCCAAAATGTGGTTGACCAAATTCTCAAAAATAATTACTCACAAATGGTGTCATAGTCTAACAATAAACCGTTAATCGCCCCAAACCAAAAGATACCTGTAATCTTTAATGTTTAAAGGGGACCCATTATCAGCCTTTCACATCTTCGCATTCTGCAACAGTAAAGATAACAAAAGAGTTTCACAACATGATGTCAAAACACCTTACTGGTATAATCGCTAAAAAGTCGATCATCACGGTCCATCGCACAGTGTTGATCACAATGGTGTTTTCCAAGGTTGTGGTGGCTAAGCTCACCTATCTAAACCTTCCGATTAAAATTAAGGGTAAAGATTTCCCTTAATTTCATGAAAATCTTTCTCTCTCTCTCTCTCCTTGTGTGCGTGTTTTTGTGGTCTCCATGTTCTGTTTCGTTTTCTTTCCTGGAAATTATCTAAAATGTTTAGATTTGAATATTATCTTAAATTGATGGGTATCGGTTTCTTGAAAAGGACCGATTTATCATCTGTTTCATTTTTCTCGGAGTTCCAGACGCCTCAACCAGTCGCTTCATGCCAGAATTTTGGATCAACAATTCACACATCAATACTTGTTAATGTTAGCGGTTGCCAGCATATATATGGCCGTTTTGCGTGTTTGCGAGACCCTTATTTTGTTTACACTATTTATCAATATCGCTTAGACAGGAAAGAGATTTTATCATTACTCCATTCAGTCCAGGCCCGTAGCCAGAAAAGGAACTGAAAGAAGTGGGCGAGATTTAAAAAAATGTTTTATTGAATACTTAACCAATTCATCAGCCACAGAGCAGTATATTTCTTTATTTTTTCCCCGGAAATTTTTATTTTATAAGATAAAAGTTAATCAGCCACGTGACTTTGAATTTCCTACCATGCTATACATATTAGCAAAGGTTTAATGATACGACAATTTTCTGTACTGTAACCAAAACTGTGAACACGCATAGGTGAAAAGTTCCGAACCGTTTTCAGTACATCTTTGTCTTCTTTAGGCTGAGTTAGTTGGTTGAAAACTGGGCCGTTAAACCTCATCTAACTAACTAACTAACTCGTTTGGCTGAGGGGGAGGGCCAGGGTGGGGGTTGACATATAGCACGATGGATAAGCAACCAACTAATTGTCCCTGAGAGGGAGAAAGGAGCAGCGGCAGGGAGGCGGCGGGGGGGGGGGGTAACCCCTCCTCTTATCTACAAAAAACGTCGCATTCCATTAGAGGGGAACGAAAGTTAACTCTAAAACACATTATCTCTCCCCATTGACATTAGTTAATTAAGCTTACCTGGGTCCTACAAGACTCTTTAGCGAAGAGGTCAGGTCAGGTCAGTCCCCACCCATGCAGACCACCGCTGTTATTTAGAAAATTGACTGGTAAGCTATGGTAAAACACCCTGCTCAATGCCGATTTGAGATGCTGGTACCCCGCCAGATGCTCATCCACCGAAATGGAGTTGGGGATGGGGTCCAACCTGCATTACTCACGTGTGAATAAAATAATTGCCCAGATCACCTCAGTTGTTTCTTGGGAGAATATTCCGAAATGACTCCCTACCCCTTCTGTCTGCAGACCTCATTACGAATAAACATCTTTATGTAGGCCTCTAGACCCCCCACATTCATGGGGAAGACTTTTGCCTTCCGGTGGTGTCTCTCGCGTCATTGATTTAGTATGGTCTGATCTCCCCTTCCCCACATTAAATCCCTGTTACACGTCTTTTGGCTACTGACAGATTTGCTATAGGCCTAGTTACCCCCTTCAAAATGGTCATTAACATAAGGCAACTTCCAGATTGGCAAACTGTCAGTGGCGTGGCTAAGGGGGGGGGGCGTAGGGCGAAAGCCTCCCAGAAAGTTCAAGTTTCTCCCCAGAAGCTCCTCTTCTTTCTGATAAACATATACAAATGGGCCTATCTAATGATTTCATATTTGGAGCCCCCATGAACCCCTGGGAGCCCCCACACATTTTTTCTAGCCACACACTACACCTCGACTGATGTGAACTAGTTTCCTGTGCTAACGCAGCTTTCATTCGTACGATCGACAACGCTCCTCTTTCATGTTACAGAGAGGAAGATGATGATAACGAAACATTTTCAAAAAGTGGTATTAAAGTGAAACTGTTGTTTTCGTAGGTGTGAAGCAATTGAGTGATGGTAGTGATCCTTACCGTAGCGTGCCAGGCCCGTGATCGAGGAAGTGAAGTCCCCTAGAAATAGTGACGTTACCAGGCTTTTTCATCAGAGGGGGGCTAAGGGGGGGGGCAAATGTTGAAGTGGGGGCAAGCAGTAATGCCACTATTTAAGCGGAGCGCCACCATCGGTTGGCGCGTAGCGTACAGAGCAATTTTTTGTATCAAAATGCCTCTCAGATTGAAGGAAATGACACTTCCCTGTTTCTCTGGCCTTGTGAGTTTCAGCTAAGTATTCTTTATTTTTGTCTTATACAAATTTTGCCCAACAATTTTTTTACCTCCGAATTTCATTTGGGGGGAAGCGGGGGGGCAAGACATTTGACTGGGGATCTACCCCTCCCCCATCTAGTTACGCCACTGCCTAGAAAAACACAGTCCCATACAAAAGTTTTCATAACAAAATTATTGTTGCTTTAATACGTCTTGACATTTCTCCCCTCTCCACAAAATATCTCACCCTCCCCTTTCACCACCTTGTCTGGCTAAAGACCTGTAATGTGCCTTTAAGCTCTAGTTCGCACAACAGTCTTGGGATACTTCGCCTCTCTTCCCAAGGCGATGCCATTATAAATGACCTACGTTATCAGGATGGTATCAAAATGGCAGTTTTCCCGTCTTATCTCAGCCTTTTATGTTTCACCGTTTGACATTTTAAAACTAGTTGGTCTATCGTAAGAATTATCAAAAGAATTAGATATGGCTCTTTTATCTTTTCTTTCTTCTTTCCAGATCGATTTGGGATAAACAGTGGAAAATAGAAGCAGAATTTATTTACATAAAATGCAACTGCCTCACTTATTTATATCCCTCAAGAAAAATGTTTAACTTTTCGCTGATTATGATCAAAATGATGTCAAAGTATTTACTAAACTGCTAAATATGTGTTAAAACAGTACTTAATCTAACCCTTGCGTTTCTACACTTATATATTCCGGAAGATAGAAGAACCTTTACGATGTCGAACAAGTGGACGTCTATTTTGTGATTTCATGACGTCGCTCATTTTTATTCGACAACTGATGCGCATCTTACCCTTCACATTGATGATACTTGACCATCCGCACTTCCGAAATAGTAGGATACATTTCCATGGATGAGATTTTGTGAATGGCTTGTCGGTGATTCGCTTACATTTACGTTCGCAAGAGAAACTACTTGATCAAGTTTGAATTTCGACGGAAAAGTTGTTAGTGTGGCGTGAGAATATATATGATCAGGTATTTATATCAAAATATACAATGAACAGGCCAAGTCTGCAGTGAGGACGAAAACCGTGGTAAGCACGGGGAAGATTGTGTGGGAGGCTGCTGTATCCTTCGCTGGCTCCGAACTTCAGCTGTATGCAGCTGTAGGGTGTTAGACAGAGTGGCGTGCGCAGGATTTATATCAAGGGAGGGGGACATGCCGTATGTTGTGTGATCGCCGGCCTGGGAGAGGGGTGTAAAGGGAGGGGATTTTGAAATAATAGGTGTCCTTACATGCAATCTAGTACCACATATGCTACCTTTTGAAGTAAAATTTGTGTTAAAAAATTTACGTATTTTTAGGAACTAAAAAAAAATTGTCATCAGTGAGGGAGGGAGGCATGGCACAATGCCCCCCCCCCCGTGTACCCCACGAGTACAAGGAAATGACTTACGTGAATAGAGGACTACTGACTGCCCACCGTCCAGCGACGTCCCAATGTCGACGGCCCCACTCTCAGCCACCACCGGTAAGAGACTTCAGCACTTAAAACCATGGCCTTGGCCAGCCAACAAACATACCGACTGTCTTCCAAAAAAACCGAAACTCCCAGTCTCACCAACGACGGGAACCCTTCATCGGTATTACTACGACAGTATACAGGTATATGACCCGACGTGCTTACGGTGACGCCCAGATCAGCAGTGCCCAGAACTACAGGGATCAGCCACTCTAGTCATCCCTTTATTATGCAAATATTACCCCTCTGAGCATCATTCCTAATCAAGGGGTCTTTCATTCCTACATTGTTCTACTTCGTAGTTTTCATTTTTACCTACATCTATTTGCGGAATGTGAAGCAATTTGGGACTAAAGGATGAGAAAATTTCCCTGCAATATAGTTTCGGAATTTTATATGGAACAAACTCTAGATTGTTTTGATTTCAAAGAGAAAATGTAGGAATAAAACTGGTCCGCATGTTAGGAGTATTCAAAATGCGTTAAATCACCCAGCTAAGCCCATAGTGCTTTAAATGTTATGTGTTCCAGCAGTTGGCAAGTTGCGTGAAAGCTGTAAATATTCCACAAAAAGCGAAAGAACGCGTACGTTCCGTTTGTTTCGTTCCAACGAATGTTGCAGACATGCAATTACCTGCAGCGGTAAACGTTAGTAACTGCGTATGCCTGTACTTGTATGTACCGCCCACATGGCCATATTTGTAATTGTGCTTAGTCTTTTAAATCTGTGTGTTACGTATACATGGCGTACGTGGTTCACATACATAGCATAAACGGACAGCAACACGTATAACAACGTTGCGGCGGTAAAGATTAATGTGCTCTGTGTATACGTACCACACACATGTAGAACATTAGAAAACTATGACAAATGATCTAAGACAAATATGGTTCGATAAGTGGTGCAAACAAGTGCAGGCATGCGCAGATACCAATCTTTAGTATCGCTGTAGTTAATCGCATGTAATGTATACGAATCCTGCTGTTTAAGTGATTGTGTCTGATGTAGGGTACTGCATGATGCACTGCTCTCTTTAGAAGATGAATTTTTCTATTCGTAAAAAATCAACGATCGAATCCAGGGGAAGATAAAAGCGATACCTCGAAACCGCTTTGATAGACTTGGCAATAATGCAAGTATCTCTATCAAATTTTGATATTTTGTTCTCTCTTTCTTTTCCCAAATCAGATTGAAATGATCAGATTGAAATG
>WURT03501427.1:0-21707 GCA_009936505.3 Holothuria glaberrima | reverse complement strand
TGGTTAATCACTGACCTGTTATTCTGCAACACACGGTCAGTAAACGTAAAGACTGATAAAAATGAAGTTTTTCACACAAGTTTTCGGTGGTAGAATAGGATTCGCCTCGTCCGTTATTTTGTCAAATTTGGAGTCTCGACGGTTTATGAGACAATAATAGTTCGCCAAATGCGATTTATTCCTTAATTAAAATCTTTAAAGTAAGTCTGGGTAACTGTTCTTCCCTAAAATAATGCAGAGACCTAGCTCAGAATAGTGGGAGGGGAGATGGCAGCCCCTAGTGACTTTGGAAGTAGTTTGAAGGCAAAGGGGATATTTTTATCTCATAAAATTCAAAATTACATTAGAAAATGCCAAAACTTGTGGGTTGAGTGATCTATCCCCCTCCTTTTCCCCCAATCTTATATCTTCTGGCTGCACTGTGATGACTCAATAGAATACTCTAAAAATTGCCTACCTCACCTACTGTACTACTAATATTGGACAGTCCATATACTGTAGAATGATCACTGGCAATGAAATCCTTCCTTTTCCAGTGGCATTGCCAGACTTTTCAAAGTGGGAGGGGGGCACACCACTGGAGGGGCACACCAAAATGCAGTATGTTGTTTGATTGCCAGCTGGAGGAGGGGTTAAGGGGAGGGGGTGAAAAATTAGGTGTCCTTCTATGCAATCTGGTGCAACATTTGCTACCCTTTGAAGTAAAATTTGTGTTAAAAATTTATGCATTTTTAGGAACTACAAAAAATTGACAACAGTGAGGGGGAGGGGCATGGCCCTAAGGCCTCCAGGTGTATGCAACTGGCAGGCTACAAATATATAAATCACAATTTGATCATTGTGCTAGCCTTACTCCCTCTAATGATTTAATAATGAGGGGGATGAATAGGGACAGTGAATTATGTTCTGAATGTTTGCACTGAACTTTTATTGGATGCTCATTGAAAGTTGCAATTTTTTACAGTTTTCAACATAAGATCTGGCTACAGTAAAAGATAATCGATGCGGGAATTGTATTGAAGGGAGAGGACTCAAGGCCCCAGTAGTCTCAGTGCTTGTGAAAATAAAGGGTTGAGACAATAGCTGTTGATTACATCTCCCAATAAGGCTGTCCTCTTTATAGTTTAACAAATAGATGTGCGCTGAGTGCCCCGCAAAATTGCAGTTTTGAGAACAATTTGTGCAATTCTAGTCACATGTTACAGTGATTAAGTGATGGTGGGTCCTCTTTTTCATATCAACATATACATAAATGGTGTGTTTGTGCATAATTTTTTTCATACCCAAAATCTCATTTGGGGGCATGGGGGGCATAGCTAATATTTGGGGACATATGTCCCCTGGCCCCCCTTAGTGACACCACTGCCTTTCTCTAGATGGTGATCTATCCATATCCTAAGTAGTCTACTGTAACCCCCCCCCCCCTTGTTTGATAGGTGAGGTATTAAAGTAGTAGTCAAATAGATTATAAGATTCACCTTGAAAGAGTGTAATATTAACTTTATCAACTAGTGAATTGGATAGCCATAAACTTATTTTACTTGAGTCGAGGAGAAACTTGTGGTGACCATCAGGTAACCTATACGACGGGACAGAGATAATTTCATCTGAAACTTACCCACAAAACCAAAAACTTATGAGTCAACGTAATGACAAGACAGACGTTTCACATGGACCCAGGTGAAAAGGAGCTTGAAAGTAGGACCCAAACTTTCCATAAAATAGGACAAAAGGATAATTTTGAAGACTAAAAGAAGGAAGAAATTAGGGTATTTAGGGTACTAGGGTATTTCATGCACACACATATGATGACAGTAGTGGCTATGTTTACCATATTTTCATGCAATCATTTTAATACGGTATGATCTTTCTTTCTTACGGGAAGTGGCAAGTCAGGAAAATAAAGGAGCAGGAAGAAGTTTTAGGAAATTAGAATTAGTGTTGGAACGTTCATTAGTATTCACAATTGATATCAGCCAATATTCCCCATTTTCATCCTGTATGGCTATTGATAAAATTTACCTTAAATGCCAATAATTACCAAACCAATATTCATCCTCTTTTATGTCATTAATATGGTACACTACTTGAGTACTTCTCAATGTAACATCCAATATTTTACCTCATCAAGATGAACGGACACTTCAATGTGGTGCCCCATGGCCTATGATTGGTTACAGAATGCTTCCCCACATATCGGTACTGGACAAGTATCGGCCGATAATTTCTCCATACTGAAACATAATTGGCATCTGTAATACTGGCTACTTGCAATATTGGTACAACACTAGTTAGAATGAGTAGAATCAGTAGTAATTTGAAGACCTATCACATTATTCTCTACACATGTTGTACAAATGAGCTACAGTATATCAGACTTAAGTAAATGGCCAAACCACTTTAAATACTTGGTATAAATAGTGGAGCAACTACAGTGCAGTCATGCAACTCAACAAATATGATCTCAGCAGGAGCTGACACTTGGTAGCCATTGTGAACTAATGTCCAAATAGTATACCCTTGATCATCACTGACAAAAATTCAATTGTGCTACTTGCTGATTCCGGACGAACTTCTACCATGGCCACACTTGGCAATTCCAGACCCACTCCTCATACTGGTATATTCAGAACTGTCAATGATGGGAGGGGGGATAGGTAGGAATTGGGAGGAGAAACATGATACTCTCATTCCTTTAAACGAGAAGACATCAAATGTTTACTTTTCAGGTGCACAACAAAAACAGAGCAATTGCAAGATTTAACTGCAAAATAAGAAAAATTCATCCCATCGCAAATATCAGATCTGTGATCATACGTAGTTGTATTAAAGAGGCTATACATGATTACAACTCTCAAACAACCTATCACAATTTACCACTTTTCTTTTCTTGCTTCTTTTTTTTTTTTTTGTGATGTTTCTTTCCCTTGTTTCTTTGTTCCTGCCATCTTGCCTTTTATGTCCAGATTTGAATGTGAAAGTCCATTTCTTATTTTCACAATTTTTTCCATTATTTTCTGCCCCCAACATATCTACAATTCATACGAAATCTTCCCAAGCACAATTATGAGGAGGATGTGACATCATTTGGATAGAGCAGAGTGACATATTTCGGCTTCAATGGCAATTTTTCAAGTCAACTCCCATCTGGTTTTGTAATCACGAAAGAAAAAAATGCAATTTACAGTTTAAGACATTTTATCAAGAGGTATTTTAGCCAGCTTTCCTTTCTTCTCCTGTTGACACTTGCTGTGATCACCGTAACCTTTGCTCTTTCTGACACTTGCTGCAAAATACAACAGCTGGTGAAACCGTTACGTTGGTCACCCTTTCTATTGAGGATAAAACGCTCCTAGGGAAGAGGTCTGACATTCTGACCCTCACACAATGGAAGCCACAGTGAGGAATGTAGAAGAGAATTGGGATTCAGACTCAATAGTCTAAGGCTTGGATTGGTTTTCTCATCAAATACGTACAATTTATCCAGTTAATATGTCTACAAATTAAAACTTTGATGACAGATACCTTAAAAGGCATAACTTTTGAAACCATCTTTTTTTTGGGATTACGACAGTCTCCCCAAGGGTGGCCCGCTGGATCACAGTGTCAACATAAAAACAAAATCGCTTACCTTTGACCTCTACGGTACTTTTTTCTTGTGACAGAATCCACCATAATTGCTTTTGGCGTCTAGGCGACCATCTGCTGAATTCATTACCAGCCTAAAATGGCGCTGGTGTCATTCCTATCTGTGGAATGAAAAGAATATTATTTCACATTTCCATCATTTTTGCCTTTTTGTTGTAGCTGGCTTAGCCAAAGTTCATATGAACCTCAAACTCACCATTTCTTATCTTCAAGAGTAAATTTATGAGATATTCCAGAGATTTTAAGGTATACTTTAAGGATATAAAACTACTCTTTCAACCACAAATAAACTACAGTATACAAAAACCATTCCTTCAGTCATTCTATGTACACATATTTGCTTTAATAACAAAAAGTTTTCAGATATGGCCTAGCCATTTGAACAAAAATGCTGCAGGAGGACATTACTTTCCTTTTCGACCAACAGAAATGGGGAAAATGTCTACAAAGTGATCTGCCTTCCAACTGGTGAGGTAATCAGGTGACAATCTACCTGTAGCTTAATGTACACCTAGTACTGTATTAAACCAGGTTTCATTAGAAAATGACAAAATTTGATTTAGTTGTTAGTACTAATAACAGCTGTTTTACTATGAAATGGAAATTTTTATAGAAGGTAGGAGGGTGTGCATGTGGTTGTGGTGGTGGTGGAAGGAGTCACACCATCTGGTAGCATAATTCTAAACAAAACACAAATAAACAAAGGAAGTTATCTGGTCTGCAGTGTGGATGAAATTTGTATTTTCTCATTTAAAGTGGGCATAACACAGCCAAAATAACTTAAGTGTATTGCAAGATTGGATACAGTATTGTAAAAATATCATATCTCACACACAGCTAAAGTCGGTGCAATTTGGCATAAATGGAATTTGAAGGAAAACGTCGGAACATCCAATTCAGAAAATGCTGCAACAGGTTACCTAACTTTTATGACGCAACTGGCGGCACAAACACAGGGCAGTATATAGGACTTGTATCAGTAGCATAACTGGGGTGATAGAAGTGGAGGACAGGGATGAAAATATGGTAAATGTACCGACAGCATATAGTCAATGTACCAACACTTTGTCATACCGTTATCACTTAACACGTCACCTGTACACCCGTGACCGCCCTCCATCCACCCGAAATCTTACACTATTTTTCCATACCTTTGTAGAACATAAAACTGCACCTGAAGTACGTAGTGTAATTTGAAAATAATATGCTAAAACTTTCTTGATTGAAACAATTCCTATACAGCCTGGAATCACTGGCATAGGGGTTCCTAGAGAAAGCACTTTGGTGGTGAAGGAACGGCTGAATTTAGGTCAGTTAAACATCCGTAGCATGATCATTAACATGCGATATGACCCATTGAGTATTTTTCAACAGTCCACACCATGCAGATGTACAGGCAAGATCAGCAAATGTACTGACAGACCATCCCAGGACAAGTGGGGGGACAACGGCCCCCAGCCCCCCTTCAGTTATGCTACAGACTCGTATCGAGATGTGAAACTAATCTAATGCTCTCGTAAAGTTATCGATTATTTCTTAGCAACTTCATGGAAAGGCTTACATCACAATCCTGCACAACACACAGAGCACAAAGCGTGGACCATGTTGGGGCTTCGAAACATACCATTGGCCAATATGCACACTTACATTTGTGTGCGCTTTTTTCAGCCTCCCTACCTATAATAAGCCTCAGATCTGTGTTTGTACAAATAGGACGCGATCCAGGCGCTCTGTACAGAACAGCTATACACATGTATGGAAAATCCATAACAACCATCTATGCTCTGTGGGCTGGTCAATGACTATGTTATTGAAACTGCTCTAGTATCGTAGCACAGGTGTTTGCAATAATGTAGCTGCTAACACTCGTTAGCATGCACATGATTCAGTGTGTGGAATGATGGGTGAGCTGCCATTTACAGGAGTGCTACTGACCGTGCCACCAAGGACGTCGCGTCTTGAGACACGCTTACATGTTTTTCTCCTTTCAAATTTCAAGTGGGCTGAGTCTGGCCTGTATTTGGGAATTCACGAGGTTGTATTCTGGTATATGTGGACATAGTTGAGTTCAGAAAACATTTGCTTTATTTCAAGCTGTACCCAAAGGTTTTTAATGAGCAACTTACTTTGGCTGTGTCACACCCACTCTAAGCTTGCAGCTGGGCATGCAAATATCCATCCATTTTAACTCTGCACTTAAAAAGTTCAAAATTATAGCTTAATTGTTGAGTTGCACGCCACTCAATTTGAAGTTGTTATTCGTAAACAACTTTCTCCCAGATTCAATTGTTTCTCATAGATATAACAGAATTGGCTCCTTAACTGATTCCTTATTATATGTCTTATGTCCTTTTTTTAGTCTATTCAAGACACTTCATTTGAAGAATCAATGCCATTGAAAGCGCATTTGTCATTTTATACGACAATTATAGTCAGTAGTCCACTTTCACTTTATCTATGCAATTTTCCCAACATGTTAAAATCATTCGACAAACTTGAAAATGAAATTCATTTCTTTGAATAAAGTTAGGGTGAAGGACACAAGAGTAAAAGGAAAGCTCTTTCAATTTGTCAAAGAATTTGTGGCCCTGATATTAAGTATTACAGGCAGCAGACAAAAGGATTAAACGTCAACAGATATTATGTTAAAGAGAAAGGAAATGTCATCTGCCCTGACACGTACAAGACAGCCATTGAAGCCAACACTTGGATTTTCGTCAGTGGTCCTCAACCTATCATTTAATAGCTCAAAGTAACCTAAAATCAAGTACACAATGACAAAATGAGTTTGTTTCTGACTTTTTTCAAAGCTTTGAATCAAAATTCTTAGCTTTTTACTGTATATTGCAAATATTACTTAAACATATGTCATGCAACTCTGCAGTGAATTTCCTGAAATCCTGTTTTGATTGGCACATCCAACCAAAACTGACTTTACTAGCACCAGTGAAAAAACAATGAAATTTTCATGTTCAGGCAGAAGGTTCTGTAAAATCCTACCCTTTAAGCTTTGACACGGCAATATCTGACACGACAACCACATGATATTTGAACATGGATCTTATGACAAAATGTATTGTTTTTCCAATTGCCCACAAAAAGACACAAACATAAGGCAACAAAATGTGGGTAAATATTGCATGAATGCTTATGACCTGTTCAGGAAAAGGTTAACATGAAACTTTCACCCATCTTGAAGTGCAGAAGGAACCTGAACAGGGCTTCAATAATATGTGAAGTTGTCTAGGGAATAGACGATCCCACACGAATCGGGAAAAAATTTAAACTTCACACCCTGGTGTTGTTGTAATTCCGCAAAGCTGTGGCGTTTGGTGCAAAGCCTTTTCACGTCGAAGATAGGTTACAACTATCAAAAGCGCTGCTCAAATGAACTCATCTGTGAAGCTCATTACATACCAGAAGCATCGTGTTTTTCAGCAAGTTTAATATCTGCAACTTCCCTTTCCTATTAAATTTTTCAGTGACTGTATACTCAATACTGGCCACACAGCTGGAACAAACAGAAATATGGGTATTTCCATTTATCCATGGCCAAACTAAAAGAAAAAGAGAGAAAGAAAAAGGAATCATTTGAACATTCCACAGGTGTTAGCGCTGATGGCTATAGGGTCAAATACTTTTCTCCTCTCACCTTTTATAAAAAGCCTGAAAATAACGGGAGCGAATTAAGGTAACTTTGTACAAAATATAATTAAACTTAAAGTTTATTCTTTCAAATTCTTTGCCACATTTATTACATTTGTCTGTAATCGTCCAAACTGTGTTTCACACACTCACCCTTCAAAAACTACTTTCAAAATGTTTTTGGCCTACACTCAAGCCCGAAGAGTTTCTTCCCTTATTCAAAACCTCAGAGCTTCTGGGGAATTCCCCCATGGACCTCCGCCAGGGGCAATCAGGTGGGCTCCAGGACCCCACCAGCTTAATTAAAAGTATAGTGGCCTGATGGGCAGAATAGCCTAATACACTAGAATTATTTGGAATCTTTGCATTTGATGATACATTATGAACCACAATATACCTATTCTTGGACTTAATTTTTCACCCAGAGATATGCTAAAACCTAAGAGCTTCCAGGGGGCCCCCTGGACCACCACTAAGGGCCCTAAGGCGGGCCCCTGGACCCCACCCGCTAAAAAGTATAATGGCCTGACAGGTTGAATAGCCTAATACATTAAAATTATTTGGAATCTTTGCATATGATGATGCATTATGAACAAAAATATAATATAGATATGCGGCAGATGGGTTTGCTACACAGTTTCTTACATTCATTACCTTTGGCTGTTTGGCTCTGTCCATGTTTTACAAATCCCCAAATGAAAGTATAAGCTGAAAGAATACCATCCCAAAGGTATAGGTTCTAGCAATCTTTTGAAATGAAATTGCAATTTGCATAGTTTTCATGGTATTATTTATCATATTAAAATCTAATTTGTACTGTACGTCAAGAGCAGATTCGTCAGAAATAAGCTCAAACCCTTCACAGCCAACATCGATCATGCCACAATGACACATACACTTCCTATGGTAACTGGTTATGAATCAAAGAGTATATTGCAGAGCTAGATAACACCTCTATGTTCATGCAGACATCTCATACATAGATACATAGTAACTTTTATATAGTGCAAATTCCATATCAAGACTCTATGTTCCAACACATACAACCCTCATACTGTCACCCTAACCTATAACCCCAACCTAACCCTTGTCCTAATGGCATACAGACTTGTTGGAATACAAGGACATCGGAACAAAGAGATGCCGAAACAGAGAGCAGCCACCATCGTAATGTTACATAATAACACAGAACTCACGCAAATTAAATACTGCACTCGTAAAAACTTCAAAATGATGCTGCAGTACTTCCATTTTTCTTGTCAGTTTTTTTTATCATTCAAACTCTTCCATTTAGTGTTCACCACATTTATTGAAGAAGCAAATATAGGTCACATTCAACAAACCTTTTGGACAAAAAGACCTGCTTCAGCCTTTCAACTTTATTACAATCAAACAAAGAGCTTGGTCACTTACATGAACACAAACTATTACTGTTAATAAGAGAGGAATATCACATTTAATTCTATAAGAATAACACCAATTTCATTCCTTTTTAATGCTCGGGTGACAGTAGATATGTTCCAAACATGAATGTATACATTCAAAGACACGTTTCATGAAAGTTACCGTTGTCCTTGATCAATGTTGCCTTCTTTTAAAAACACAATTGTCAATCACTCGATAAATGTAACTAAACAATTCATTAAAACATTGATCGTATCTTAAAGAAGAAAGGAAAACTCCCTTTGGCATGCTCTCTGAGGCTGGCAATTGGAAGTAAAACTTTTGTGCTGAAATTTTTAGGCATCTGGCTTATGTATACTTAAAGGTCACACTAGAAAGGGAGATCTGGAATTTATTTCTTTTGTGCAAAAAAGTACATTTGAAGAGTCAACATGTAAACTTGTACCTTTACCTTAACTTTTTGGGGCATTTTTAAGCAGAGAAAAGTGGGTCTGGTTACACAGTAGGGGGTAAGTCAGTCATCTTTGTTTTCTGGTATCTGTTGCTAGAATTACCTTGAATGCCACTTTCTCCATTCCTCTTGCAATCCATTGCACTCCACCAGCGCTGGACAATGGGCCAACCAGAATACACCTTCCAGAATCATCCTCCTTCATCTAAATATGAAATTGTTCCAATTTACGGCCTAAGCCCGATCTCTTGAACTTGAACTGCCCTTGATACAGATTTTATAGTTGGCTTAAGTCCTTGGGAACCAACGTGATTACTTCCACAGAAGAACCATTCAAACCAGGTAATTCCTGTTCCTCTTTCTTTTCTTGAGACATTTTGACACTTTCACTTCTTTCAAAGTTCTTGTATTGCTCAACGTTATCCTTGGCCTTGAGTATTGTAGGTCTAGTGTTAACTGATTCTAAACCATTGTATATAGGTAATTATAGATCTGCCATGAGTGTAACTTTATTGTTTCAGTACCTAGTACAAAAACCACATCTCCCTGGGTGGTATACACATCCAAGATGTGAATATTCCAAGCTCTCGTGTGGTGCCATCGTTAAAAAGTTTTGTGTACCAGATATTTTAACAGGGATCAAAGAAATTGAAAAAAAAAGATAATTTGGGCCTAAAACCTGAACCACCATGGCATGAAGAAAAAAAAAATTGTGCCTTATAGGAACGGAAGCTTGAAAGAGTATAATTAAGATAATTGAATTTACAACATCCTTGCTTTGACGCCTGGCACAGCCTGCAACAGTATCATTTTTAGGGTCCTTTGTCAACTCTTTGATGAACTTTACGCTTGTCCTTTATTTACAGTTTCATCAATGAACAGAAGAGGAAGAAAGAGAGTGAGACGGAGGGAAAGAAGGAGAGAGATAATAGACACAGTGAACAGTATCTGCTAAACTGACAATGTGCACTCGTCTGGTCATCTCCCGAGACAAGGAAAGAGAGATGAAAGAAGAGTGAGATGTACATTATCAGCCTCCCTTCCCCCAGCTCTGTTCCCTCAAAAAAAAAAAAAAACTGTAAATACAATCTTGGACAAAACTCGTTGGGACACCCCCGCTCCCCTTCACAATGTTGACCACAGTTAACTTGTTCATGGCATACAGTCACTCTTTTTCTGTGCAACGTTGGAAGGGGGGCGGGAGTTTCATGAAACCTGGGAACTGAGATTTAAGAATATTATGACAAAGCATCCCAACAGTTTTGTCCAAGATTGTAGCTACTTCACCCTCTGGACAAATAAACAAGTCTTAAAAAGGAAAAAGGAGTTGCCCCAAATTTATTTTTGCACATCAGCTAAATCTTTCAACTTTCTTCTTATTTCACTGTCAAGAATGCTTCTGAATATGAAATATGAAATGAACAGTTGTTAATATATTAGTACACTGGTACTCATTGACCCAAACAAATCCTCAACTCCTTTTTTTTTTATGTTCAACTGTTCAAGACTTTGACTGACCAAAACAACTTCAGTGAAACAGTTCCAAAAACATTCATGCTTGATTGCAAGTTTGACATGTTTCTTGTAATACATAACTTGAGCAGTGTGCTCATAATAAAAGGAGTAGGAAGCAGAACTGTCTTGCAAAAGTGACCTTCTTTAGTTTGAATATTCACTGACTTTTCCTGCCACTATTACTCCAGGGTCCTTGCAGGTAGCACACCACTACCCTCCCTGAAAAATGTTAACCCACAGAATCCTTCAAAAGCAGATGTTACTGGAGGTATCTGGCATGATACAGATATTGTTATAAATAATCTCATGTATTTCTGCAAAAATGAAGAAAATTACAGGTTATTTCAAGAAGTTTGTTGTACTGAAGCCTTGCACTGTGCAAATGGTACTTTCAGAGTCCATTAATCAAAACAGGTGACTACCAGCCTATTTATATAGTCAGTTAGATGAGGTTTTACAGTTCAGTTTCTAACCAATTGGTTTAAGTCCTGCCTTTTTTCCAGTTGTGGCTCACAGGCTTGTTTTCCCTACTCCACTGCTTATGCCGAGCACCAAGCACAATGTCAGTAAGTTCCATTTTTAAAGTCTGGTATTACCCGGCCAGGATTCGAACCCCCGACCTTCAGACTGCAAGTCGGATGCTCTAGCCACTTGACCATGCAGTCGGTCTATAACCTATTTATATAAAGTAGCCTCTCCACTCCTATCCCAATACCTCAGTGGTCATACAGAAAAAAAAAAAACTGGAAGACAATGTGAAATATCTTATGTCATTCACATGAAGGTAGCTTGTACTTACAGTAAACTTCTACATGGGCTCGGAGGCCACAGAAGACACCTGTAAAGATTCTTTCCATCCAATCCTACAGGATGACCAGTACGATAAAACCTGTTCTTGACTGGAGGAATGAGTTAATATATTCTTCACCTATAAGCTGATGCTAGTTTACATCGATTCCAATGAACCCATATCAAATATCAAGCCATTATTCCATTTAGGTAATGGTTAGGTATTATACTAATCTGGATGGAAAATATCTGGAATCATGTGGCACTCCTTGCTGAGAAATGATAATATTTGAATCTGAAAAAGTTTGAAATTTGTTTTGTACAGTGAAAATATGAATATTTTTTGGCAAATATTACTTGCATACTGCCCAGGAAAGAAATATTTGTTTCCAGCCCTACAAGCAACAGAGTGCACAGACCAAATCATGGGCTGCACACAATATGTGGTGGCATTTAGAAGGTGATTGTTTAATTTGTATTTTTGGCTTGGTAATTCTGTAAAAAGGTTTTTCGTAAGGCTAAGCTACTGTTTCAGCTCTACAAATCATGTGGCTAAGATAGCCTAAAGGAAAATTATTTTCAATGACAGCACTCTTCAGAAGCCCTTTTACACTTGTTAGTATACATTGTGTAAACTAGGACATACTAAAATGTATCTTTGTGGTTAAAGGGTATTCATTTTAAATGACTTCTAAGTAAATACTGAAGCAGCAACAGACTGGATCATAATAACACGGATGTGTACATTTCATATGGTGCTAAATTTACAACTTAACCTATTGACAGAAACTCTTTGTGGTGACTTGTCATGAAAGATAAATAAAACCTCATTTTCAACAGGAAACCTTAACAAAAGGGAACAACTTTAAAGACCTCCATTGCACTCACATTGAAGTTAAAAAAAAACATGACAATTAGTAACTGCTGAGGGCGTAAAAAGCATGGGCGGCAATCCCGGGGGACAGGGGGACATGTCCCCAGTATTTGAGCAATCCCTCATTGATGGTGATTTTTCATACAGTAAATTATTTGAAAATGGGGTCATGTTCCCCCCCCCCCCTAAAATATTGAAAACAATTCACTGCCCTTGATAAAAGAAATATCAAACATAAACAGCTATGTCATTCCAACGAACAATTATCAAAGATGCAGTCACAATTTCATTTCACTTATTAAACTTTGGTCATCTCACATATGGAAGATTTTCACATTATGAGGAAAAAGAACAGATTGGGTTTCCCCACTGTAATGACCAATATTGGATAATTCTGCTACAGGTATTTTGATTAAATATTAGCAATGATAGCTTTATTAGAAATGAAACTTGACAATAGTACACTTTGGTGCAATGTTACAGCATGAAAGTACAAAATCAGAGGAGGACAAAGGGACAAGAGTCCCAAGTTTTAAGAGAATTTAGTAGTCACCCCATCCTTTTTGCAGGGGTACAGTCTCCAGGAATTTTCAATAGAAGGGGTGTAAGGTTTGACTGATCACTGTACTGGGGGAGGTCCAAGGGGAGGGGGTGTGGTTTGGAAAATTTCTGCTTTTGGAAGAGGGCTGTGAGGCAAAATGGTGCTATATTTGAAACATTTGCCTCAACTTTTTTAAACTAATGATGGCCAAAAGGAGGGGGCTGGGCTGATTTTTGAAACATTGGCTAAATCTCACAATCTCCTCTTTTTTCCCTAACAAGCATCTTTTACTTTTTTCAGAACATATTGAAAATTGCACCTTTAAAGGTAAATGTAGGCAGTTATTCTGCATGAATTTTACAAACCAGTAACAATGACATAAATCCAGTTATTATAACATAGTAACATGACTCAAAAGAAACATTCAGGAATGAGGATATCAGGCTATTCTGATTATCTTGTGAATTCCAAAGAGGAACTTTAGGAAGATAAAAAGTATTTATCATTAGGTCATTCCCATTGGATAATGTGTGATTCTTTCTGGCAATTATATTTTTCTCTGTAACATCCTGTTAATGAATAAATAGCTTATCTTATTCTTGCCAACTCTTCCACAAAATCTTTGCACATCAGAAAAGTCCAATCATGAAGAATTAAAAATCTCTATCGTGCATATACTGCAATAAAGTGACATCCTATTACCATCAACTGTCGTGGAACAGAATTCACGCAACATTTGGTAAAACAATCACTTTGTTTGTGTTGTAAATGCTCATAGTGTCAAAAAGTTGGATCTCCATGTCAAAAGTTGACAGAAGAGAATGAGTAAACTGCCTGGGAACACAATTCAAAGTGATTAGAACCAACAAATGCTGTTCGATTCAACGCCAGGAGGTGAGATCTGATATTTTCTCTGAAGCAGGTGAAGAAAAAGAATCTGATCCACCGGCACATTGGACGAGAAAAGAAAAGAATGAATCTCAGGTACCTGACACGTCATCAACACCTTGAAAAAAAAAAAGCGGCCAAGAAAAGGAGGTAGAAATAACAAAAAAAAACTACCCCTCCCTTTTTTCATTAGAGATTTTCAAATTGAATGTCATAAATAAATGAATTGGATTTGACAAGATGAATCTATTTCTAAGGAAATAAGGTGCTATAACGGAATTAAAGAAATTTTCAACAAGTCTAGCAGTCAATTACTGATTGAATCTATTCTACAGAAATAACAAAAAATTTCTCCAAATTACTGGAGGAAATTACACTTCCTACAGAGATAAAGGTATGCCTATATATCTTCCTTCATAAAGCTACCCACATGTAGTACAGGCTAGCCAGCTACAGTACTGTACAGGATTTTACAATGAGAGGCCCAAAAAAGAAAAGTACTTTAGGTCAAATCTTAATGCAAACAAAATAAAAAGACAGTACATTGAGTATAAAGGGCAATTCTTCTCATTTCAGACAGTTGCAATTCTCACAATTATGCAACTTGTAGCTCCTCTCATAACTTTATATAACTCTTCCTTGTGCAGACACAAACCTATTTTATTACTTCAAGGTTATGTCTTGGTGAGCATGCAAGGCTGTAATGTTTAATTTAAGCACTCTCTCAGCAAGCCAGTGAGCCAAAACTAGAAAAAAGATTGTGGCCGGCTCGACCTGAACCAATTGGTTGGACACTGGGCTGTTAACTCATCTAACTAACTTTCTCAGTACTGTGAGGATTGTAAGCTACTCTGCATCTTTTGAATTTTCAAACTTTGCTGTCAATCAAAGAGTAGTAACCAACTGAGAACTTTGATACCCCTACACTAAAAATATACTTTGGGGTAACGAGTGTATGGCTCAGGTGACTGGAAATTAAGAAGGCATAGTACCATTTCAACTTTTATGTAATAACCTGAAGGGAGGAGAGGGTAGATGGAGGAGGGGTAGGGGTGCACAAACAGCAAAGTTAAGTACTGTTAGAAATAAACTTTTTAACTTCTGGTTAAATTCTTCCTACAGCTGCTGCCAGTTGAAGTAGTTCCAAAATACATGTTCAGGAAATGATCAATCTCACTAAATTACAGTTAGTAACAATAAGGAAGGGGTCATAGCTGACTGCCACCAGTCTTTAACACCATGAAAACACTGAGTCCATGCAGGAGCAGTAAAAATTGGGAATGTATTTACTAAATTCACCTACCAGATGTCTTGGATAATACAATGACAGAAAATATGCAGTAATTACAGATGTACCCCAACATTTCTTTGAACCATCCCCCAAAACTCCATTGGCTTGGGAGTCTATGAGTTCCGATACTTACCTCCTGTTTACATATGTATACCATTCAGGGTTCTAGCTAGAGCATATCTAGTAGCGGGCGTCAGTTGGTTTACGAAACGCTGTCCTGGGGGAGGGGTCTAAAGGGTGAGAAACTATATCTTTGAGGGGGCTTAGATTCAAAATGGTGCTACTTTTTGCAATTTTTTGACCTAGTTATAGGCCTATGTGTAATTTCATTCAGTTTTTTAGTTGATGTTTAATTATTTTATGTTTTTGGTGTTTTTCCATTTTTCTGCAGATAATCTATGCCGGGCAGGACAGTATATTTGACAGAGAGTGCCAGGCATAAATATGGAGTGATGGGTGGCCCTACCCAGCGCCGCCCACCATAGCTAGAACCCTGATACCATTATTGCCTGGGTAAAACCTACAGTGTCATTCTTTTGCCAGACGGTTATTACAGGTAATAATAGTAGGCATGTAAATAGAAGGTAGGGAGTGAAATAGACTGCTAATTCTTACAAATATTTGAATTCTCACTTCACAGTATGTATCTTTCAGACTATTTGAGAACAAAGTTTTCATATGGTGAACCAATGAATAATTCTGCCCTTCTGTAACAACTTCAGTCACACAAAGATTGTCACATGACTGACAAGAGTCATACATGAATTACCGTCAAAAGGTGTTAATTCAAATAAGGGTGACTTTTACCTTTTATGTATAGGACAATGTGCACACCAGCCATTGTGCGTTCATTTGGTGACCTAGGCACTTCATCATTAAGTTTATTTGGGGAAATAATGGTGAGAATGATTACAATATTAGCATGATTAATACCCAGTAGAAGGATCTTACTACCACATAAATGTGAATCACAATTGCCTGATCAAACAGGATGTAAATTCTGAAAAGCAAAAAGGGAAAAGAATTAAGTTGATGATCACAATTGGGTAACTTCTTTTAAGGATTATTTTGTTTTACTGATCCACTTTAACAGTTTGAAGGTTTTGAATTGAGCAAATTTTTTAGAGATGATGGAACAAAGTATTAACAAAGTACTTAAAGCATACTGAAGGCATACATGCAACTTATCTGAAACTTGCCAAGATGTCCTACACAATACTGCCAGATCTATAAAACTGACAAACATCTTTTACTATGGTTGAGTCCCCACAAGCATAGCACGGGAGGTTCACATCTTAAAGTTAACACCAGCTATTAATGTATTAAAATGACCAAGCTTCACATTTTATGGCCCATGAAATGTACCAGATCGCAAGATTGATCCCACCCCGTTTTTATTGGGGGGAGTTCCTGTCTTTGCCCCTAATCCCTCCTTCAATTACATAATTTCATGAAATATTTCAGTATCAATATACCTTAAGCTGTTACATTTCATTAAAGGGGCTTATTGAGTTGGTTCACAAAAGCCATGATTTTTTTTACACCTGTTGAGATTTACTCGCATCTTGATGGTAAATGGGTCAAACTAAGATATTCCTCACATCTGACACAACTGAAAAGGCAATGATAATTAATAATTAAAATCATTTATTGCAAATTCATGACCAGACACTTTTTACCAAATGCATTAATCATATGCAACCCCTATCCACATAAGCTACAATTTCTCACATTTTCCGTAACTATAGGAAGTGATTCATGAGTAACGAGGCTAATTAGAAACATTGTCATGCAATGATTTCCTTCAAACTTGTCACAGAATAATTGATATCAACTCAATGAGTCCCTTTCATAAAAGGTATGTACTGTAAAACCGACATTACTTTAAAGAATCTCCTCTCGTTACCTTACAAGTCTTCCCATTTTACAACACCATGAAAATATTGCATACATCATGGGTATATTTCATGTAACTTTCTGCTGGCAATGGAGCAAGTAGGACTCATAGCAAGATGCTTAGGAAGTGAGAAGACCGCCATCCAGAGGGGATTTATTCATTACCAGTAGTTGTTGCGTGTGAGATGGGCTGTCCAACAGAAGTAGTAGGAGAAGTAATGGGAGCGAAACAGATTACACAGTTATCTTGAATACATACAAAAATCACTTACAAAGAATTCGCTACTAGTAAAGGACCAAGCTTGTTGATTTAGCTCACCACTCTTTACATACTCAAAGAAGCATTTTATACTCAAAATTCCTGCTTTAACTTTAAAAGTTTTAAAGTATAAAGATTTCATGTTTAAAAGGAATAAGCAGTCGCCCCAAACTAATTTAGAAACAACAGGTAAATTTCACAAATTTTCTTTTATTTCTCTTCCCAGTATCCAAGCCAGTGAGCCACAACTGTAAAAAAGGCTGTGGCCTGACTTAAACCAATTGGTTTAGAAACTGAGCCGTAGAACCTCATCTAACTAACTCTTCCCACTTATCTTTCATAATATTTCAGGACATAAATATTGCTTGATTCAAGGTAAACCAAGCAGTTAATACTCCTCATAAAATTCACAACCCAGGGAGACAGATATTGCCACATGATTCTCAAGAGCCATTCATGAATTAGGATAGTCTACTACACTAATCCAAATTGGAGTGACTGCATTTTCCCTTTAAAAAGACTGCAAACCCCAAAGTTCAAAAAAATTTCGCACACAACAAGAAATTAAACATTACAGTATTTGGAAAGAATCCCTCCATGCAATTTATAAACTTCTAGTTCTAGAACTTTTCATGCGGCATTCACTCACTCGAAGACCTATGTATGATCTGCTCTACTTTTGACGCTGTTACTTGAAATTTCATTAGTCTTAAATAAATATTGAAAATGCCTAAATGAAATCCCAATAAGGGAATACAAAGTCATTTTCAAGTACCCCCAATGAAGTACTGGCTCCAGTTAATTGGTCACTAATGCCAACTTGTTTAAGACCTAAATGGGTGCATTGATTACATTAAATTTTGTGATTGAAAAAATGTTTTAATGTAAAATTTTTAACAATAAGTTCTCAGCATGCCTGATAAACTATACTGCTAGACCAATAATATCAGAAGGAGCCAATTATGGATAAAACTTCTCTCAATAGGGTTAAGCTTCTTTAAAAACTTTGAAAATTGAATCGTTTATGGCTTAATGATTTCAACGTGAAGTCATGTCACACTTCCCATTGAGCACAGACTTCAAAAGAATGTGATGCTATAATTCGCCCACCAGTACTTGGACTGCACTGCCTGGCCTAGATTGATCTCAACAGACAAACCTTTTGCCACTGCTCAGCTAATTATACTGCATCTAAATCAGGAATACTGTACATTGTTTTCCAAAAGCCACATCTTAGAGCTGGGTGTCCCATGGAGATGGTTAGGCTATACTACCAGACTACAGTAGGCTAGTGAATGTAAGTCTCTGCAAATCTGTTCACTCCACAGGAGGTTGGGTAAGCTGAACTGTGAAAGTTCAATAATCATGGTACATTCATGTCTGGTATCTCAATAAGTTACGGTATGTAAACATATAGCAAACACCTTGTAAAACATACGTGTAACGTGACACATCAGTGTCTCGGTGCTATTCACATGCAAACTGACTCCTCTGGTATGTGACAATGTATCCCTGAGTCTGTGTCATTATGTGTTATCCAAGTTTGTTCTCCTTTAAGATCTTTAGTCTGAGAGGTATAGGCTTGAGCCACTTACAGTACCTAACTCTACATCAGAGTTGCGACTCCTGGGAGCCGAGTAGCGACTCCACTTTTCATAGATTCGCAAATACTGGGTGATTTTTAAAGCTGAAAATTAAAATATGCACAAAATCATACGTTGGAGTTTCCATTTGTTTTAATCAAGAATTAAGAATTAAAGCACATCTGGCTCTTTGATCTATTTTTTTTATTCATCACAAGTTAAGAACCCACTACTGACATCGGCTGCCCTGCAACTGAGATGTTGAGAAAACAACATAGGCTTACTGGTGTATCTATACTTATTATAGGGCTAGTAACTCACTGTCCACAGATAGCTGTTGAGATGTATATTCCTGTGTCAGTTATGATGTCATTCTAGAAGTCACCACTCTATTTGGAGTCATGATTAAGAGAACCTTGGCTACCCACCTCCATATATATTGGAGTCCCCCAAGCTTATAGAGCAGGCCTACACATTAGTATTTCAACTAACCCCGTTGGTGGGCTTGTCATGTCCAAGTGAACATATTCTGTAAAACTACAGTACAATGATGATTATTGGGCAAAAAGCTATATACAGCCCCTTCCCCAACAATAGTTAGGGTGAAGCATATCAAATTTGTTGTACTAACAAACATCCCCTGATAGCAGAAAATGGTACCCCCGCATGATCGCAATACATTTCGTTTGAACAGACTTAGAGATTTCACATCGGAGAAATTACTCCAGACCATAAGATAATTTGCCCACAAACTGATGATTTTATCTCGTAAATGACACTATTTTATGACTAACAAGGTTAAAAACCAGAAGTGAAACAGTTATTTTCATGTAAAATAATATCAACAAACCTGCCTTCATGAACAACAAGTTTAATACCTGTTGAAAGTTCTAAACTCAAGAACATTGGCTTTTGATAAGCACTTTGTTCTTTTTGATTCATTTACACACATAAGTCTGCTGCAAATTTTTTTTCATATACATGGCCAAACTAATTAAATGGTTTTATACATTATGTCTCTTGAAATTCAAGTAAACTCATTAAAACTTTAATATATGATCCAAATTTACAAAAAATGGGTCATGATGCTAAAATATTTTATAGACATTGGAAGAAAATGGTAAACCTATCCCTTTTGACAGGAATGTGCCAGCTAGATTCCCACCTCATCTCAGAGATTCAAACTGGTCTGCACAGAGGGCGACAGGTCTAATCTTGGCCAATGGGGCCTTTACTTGTGAAAAATTTGCATTGAATTATTTGGCACATATGTCATTTCCTTTCCAAGCAAATCCTCTCAGACTAGCCTAAAATTTTCAGGATTTGAGTCAACCAAAGGCCCTCCCTGATCCCACCAGTCTTGTGCCCCAGCCCTCACCTCTCTACAAATTGTACAGGCAAGTGTGAAGACAACAAAGATGGCAAATATATCTTTCTCCAGTTCAAATTTGCTTCTAGTAGTTCTGTCATCAATAATCAATGACCAACCAAAAGCAAATTCTGTCAAAAATGTCAGTGTTTTCCATTTTCCAGCATTTGTCATTTCCAGTTTTCTATTTCACAACCAGGAATATTTTCAACCCAGCCACCATTCAACATAACGATTAATGGTGGTATGTGTACTAAGTACCCCATGCAGTCTGTTACTGATTAATTTAGTGTATAGGAGGTAACAATTCTTTGTACTAAAGCTTATAACCACTAACAAGATTCAATAAAAGTTTTTATACAAAGACTGCCCAACATGACACCACCTGTCAAAGACAAAACGGGCCTGATATCAGCCAGGGTACCCCCATGGTGTCATCAGCACAGCTGGTTGTCCTGGTCTTGTGATCTCGGCATTAATGAGGTATTATGTAGCTGACCAAAGTTTAATGTTTCCCATAAATTCTCATACTTTTGATCAGGTGGATTTTGATATAGATAGCCAAGATGGAAAGCCCCATGGTGTTCACCAAGTTTTTTGCTTTGGCACTCCATCTGGCCTGCTGACAGGGAGATAAGTTTAAATGACATTTCTATGGTTGACATGAAAGCAATAGTCACAGTTTGACTCATACCTTTGGTTAAATTGTGACCAATGAAATTTGTGAACCTGCAATTATGGATGCAATAGTAAAAGACTTCTTGCTTCTTCCAGTTTATATTTTGATATACACAGAAGCATGGCGATCAAAAACCATAACTAGTGAGGCAGGGAATTGGGTTACATTTGTATGTACAATGTGTTGACACAGAAAAAGGCAAAGATGGAGAAGAAAGAGTTAGGTTCTATAGGGCGCTCTCAGTAGGGAGGGGATTCCGTGGTGTCATCGATTTTATGCCAGACAGGCGATAATGGTATATATATATATATATATATATATATATATATATGCCTAATTTCACCTTGGGGGAAATATCGTGTTAAAAAAAATACATTAGGGGAAATTGTAAATAAGGGGAAAATATTGTTTCCCCCTAATTTTTTCACTCACTTTTTATATGGGAATACATAAACGCATGGTAAAGTCCTTCTATCCACATAATCTATATACAATTACTTCAATGTAGACAAATTTACATACATGCATGTATACGTTAACATGTACGGATGGTGGGCCATTGAAATAACATTGATTATATCTCAAAGACCTTGGGGGAAATATATGCTTATGTATTTTATTGTTTCAGTTTCCCCTTAACGAAACCATAGTATCATGGTTTCCCCCAACGTTATGGATTAGTATATATATATATGTATATATATATCACTAATTCCTGCCTTAGGGCGAAAGAAGTTGTTGAAAAGTCAACCATAGGGCGAAAAAAAAGTACGGCAAAAAAATGGATTCCCCTTAACATTTTCACACACTTTTTATATAAGAATACGTAAACGTGTGGTAACGTCCTTTTACAGACACAATCTATATGCTATTAC
>WURT03501208.1:0-21708 GCA_009936505.3 Holothuria glaberrima | reverse complement strand
TGTTTTCCAGGATTTTTCCATTGTTTTTCCTGTTTTCTTTTTGTGGAGTACTGGTTTCTTTGTTGCTTCTGGCAGGGGTGTTTACAAGTATGAATTGTAAATCACAGATTACTCTGGGAGATGTCAATGTGGAAATCATTAGAATTTTAGATTCTTTTACATGATAACTTCAATATGAAAGTAACATATCTTCAACCTGTTAAAGAAAATCAGTAATTTATCAAGCCAGCTTTTTCCTTCCTTGGACAGCTGGTGAGTTGTAGCCCAGTCACTGTGTTGCCCCACTGATGTGTAAGGCTGTTCACAAAACCAGTTTTGATTTGAAAACAGATTAAAAACTGTTTAGTTCGGGTTTGGTTTTGAAATTTTTGCACGACCGAAAAACTGTGTGTTGAAAAAAACCGGTCTATAACCATCATGGTTTGACTTCCCTTTCAAAATTTACTCTTGCTCATTATCTGCAACAATTAAATTTGAATCGCGCAATCACAACCAGGTATACTTGTTACGTATGTACGTACGCACATGCCTCTATCAGCCTATATCAACATTATTACGTGGCTAGACCTCATGCAAGGTACGTATGTAAGGCAATTGTACTTTTTGAAAAACCGGTTTTGATTCAAAAACTGGTTTTAGTGGCCAGAGAAACCGGTTTCTGATTTAAAGTTACCATCACAGCCTTACTGATGTGTAATGTTCACATTTCTAATGAAGCAAGAGGGATGACTTTAGGAGAAAGTACATGTGAAAATTATTAAGATTTCATAAGTGCACTCAAGGCTTGAAAATTACAATCACTTTCTGTACTTTGATTGGCAGGAAGTACTGTTTACTCACCAGGACGTCCAATCAAAGACGGCCTAACAAAATCAGCAGCTTCAGAGTTGGGACTCACAGAAGGCACAGCTGTTGGGACTTCACTGATTGATGCACATGCTGGTGGGGTGGGTATGTAACAAAAATCATAAGAAGAGAAATAAATATCACATTTGTAGTGGAATAAGTACTAGCTTGTATTTTTCAAGTCTTAATCAAGTGTTAGAGTTCTCACAACCATTTTTTGCTTTAGCCTTTTGAGGTATTGCATGGTCTCATATTCTTTGTAATCTTGGCAATTTTTAATAGTAATGGCCAGTTTGAGGCTGATCAGAGGCTGGCAAACGAGTATTAAACATGCTAATTTCATAAAGATCCCATACTTCACTACAGATTGTGGTTTTGCGTCCAAGAACCATTTGCAGATGTTTAAGAGCGTTTGCAAAGTTTGTCATCGATATAACACTAAATTTATGTGTATCTTAGGGCTATAAACACAACTGACATGATAAGGCTGGACCTTTTGCATTGTAATTCACATTGGTATGTAGTCCAGATTTTGTCGGGGCACTTGGCTCTGATCTGGCAGATGACACTGATTGCTGTCCTGGGGGAGGAGGTCTAAGGGGAGGGTGTTTCCCCCTCCTCTTTGGAAAAGAGAAGTGAACCAATATTTTTTTGTCTGGGTGGGCCAAGGATTACGTGCGGGCGACAACTTTAAGACGACGCACGCTCTTCATATGCCCGGGCGGTGCGTGGGGAACACCGAGTTAATAGCTGGTCTTGGCCTTGACCTGGGTCTGATTGACCTCAGTCTTGAGGGTGTGACTTTTGGGGTGTCACAGTAGTCTTGCAGGGTGGCCTTAACCTCAGGGGTGGCTTCCTTGACTTCCATATGGTATCTTATCCTTGTAATGAAATATTTTCATTCCTCTTCTCCTGTGATTTTTTTTGTGCCGTCAGTCACCAGTACGTGGCAAGTGGGCCCCTATCTAGCAAATCTAAAGGTGAATTTTATCACTTAAATAAATTCTTAGCTGATGACACCATCTTTGACCAAAAAAGCACTATTACCACACTTTTTTTTGGACTAGCTGTGCCCATTATGTTGTGAAAAGATGTAATTTAAGAAATATATAAACCAGTTTAACCTAGATACATACTAGTTGCAGGGGGCAAAACAAATACCTGTAATCAGTCACACCATAATTGTTACTCTTCTTTATATGTGACTTGTGAAACTATTGTTCCAAATGAAATGCAAACATTATGTAACTAGTTTGTATGCTATTATGCCAAACATAGTGCACAATAAACTTGAGCGACTCCAATATTTGGGTGTTAGGTACCCTTCGCACTATTAGTTGCGGCTCTGAAATGAGTCGCAACTCCTGCAATGACGTCATGATGGTCAAAACAACATGTATGACAGCAACGGCTGAGGTGTCGAACCACCAATGGCAGAGAACCAAAGAGGCCAACTAAAAAGAAAAAGACTAAGGGAGCCAGTGTGTTAAAATACCTCATGAAAATCTGGTGGAAATTCAAAATGGAATTTTCCAAAGGAAAGGGGACTCATTTACTAGCCAAAACTCGTGAAACTGCTGAAGTGGAGTGTGGTAAGCCGCTCAAGCCTAGGTGGACAATTTTGAGGTCAACTTTGGGATTTTGTGAAAATGCAGACATTATTTCAGCAAAAGTTACAATTTGATAGCAGGAAATTGTAAAATAAGTCACCATATATTGTAGTGGGTTTTGTGTTGTAGTTGTGTTTCAAAAATGATTTTTTAGCACTACTATATTTGAAAACAGTTCATGGAGAATTATTGTGTAAATATTGTGGATGTCTTTCCTCTGCCTACAGTGACTGAAGCATTTAAAGGAAGGATTTTTAGAACGAAACTGAGCTAAAAAATGTCTGTAACCCTTCCTTGAACTTTGTCTAGCTTTGTGAGTCATGTTGAGATTAATATCAGTTCAACATGAGAAAATGTGTGGGTGAAAAAATACACAAATGTGTGATAGATAGGGTTGACCTGACAAACCGTGTAAACAATCTGTGTAATATTATTTTTGTTTTGTGTGAAATTGTATTCTTTGTCCTTGTTGTAGAAAATTTAAGAGCGAAGTGTGAACTTGGGTTGTAAAGGAAATGAAAAAAATAAGGTTTCCACGTGATATTAGTTTATGTATATAACTAGATAGCAGCAAAAATGTCAAGACAAATTGTAAAATTTTGACCTAGTTGTTGTCAATCATTTGTTTCAATCATAAGGGTCATGGTGCAATGTGTTACCTGCAAGGGTGAAATTTAGGTTAGCTGAACCAGGAGCCACTTTCAGTCAAAAAGTGTCTCCTGGTTCTCTGATTTTTTGGTGCAACCAGGAGACACTGTTTACCAGGAGACAGTAACCAACTACAATCATGTACGCATATATTGTATGACGTGTTTAAACTTAAGGTGATGGGCACTACTTTCGGTTAAAAAGTAGCTCCTGGTAGCATTCTTGTTAGGGTCAATGGGCGCTGCTTGGCTGGAAATGAGTGCCAAACAGCGCCTGGTGCCCAGTTTATTTCACCCTTGTTAACCTGCCAGTTCATTTAATACTCTGTGCAAGATGACTGCAATCTATAGCTCATGGAGGGACTGCTGTCATAGGGGGGTGGGGGTGGGGTTTTCATCCCAGCCCCCTTCCCCCTGGGGCATGCTTCCTGGGCGTATGGTCTGGTCTTTGTACTGTACAGTAGCTGGCAAAAGTGAATAAATAATGGATGAGGGCTGTTTCCTTCAGTATTTGAACTATTTGTTCACTTTTGTAATTAACATCTACTGGAATTATGGTAAATATAAATGTTTGTTGGATTTAGTACTGTATATACTCCTGAACAGTAGGTTAAGCGGGGGAAGGGGCCATTGGGCCATGGCCCCCTCACAGATGCCAATTTTTTTTATTTTTAGATCCTACAAATACATAATTTTTTAACACAAATTTTACTTAAAAAGGGGAGCATACAGTATGTGACACCAGATTGCATGTTAGGACACCTAATTTTTCAAAGAGTTTCAAAGGGGAGGGGTTGTCTCCACATAGCCCCCTCACTGATGGCTTCTTTTTTTTAGTTCCTAAAAATAGACCCCTCCCCCAGGCCGGCGATCACACAACATACTGCATGGCCCCCCTCAGAGAGAAATCCTGCGTACGCCCCTGCTTCTGAACATGGTGTAGTCTGTATGATGTCAACTTTTTAAAATTAATTTTTGTAAGTGATTATTTCTAAGAGTTACGGCTTTTAAAATTATCATTGATAATGAAAACATTATTTTAATGACAATGAAACAATTTAATTTCACCAACTTTAAAAGCAAAATCAATATCCATATAATGTAAAGATAAATGAACACTATTCTTTAAAACTTTATTAAAGTTAATTTTTTTCTGTTGTATGGAACTGGAGAAAGCAGAAGTGCATTACTAACTAACCATCCCGCCTTATGTAATTTGAAATATGAATACTTGATAAACTGGTGATAAAAATGTATACTTGCAACACTTTTAAAGGAAAATTATTTACAAAAAAAGAAGCAGTCACACAATAGGCAATGAAATGTTTAATGCTTTGATGGTTAAATATTAAAACACCATCTGCACACCACTGCAGATTGACACATGTATCTGTTTTGGGGGAGGGGGCATGTGTTCTCTCAGATTGATTGTATTAAGTCGGAAAATTGAGTATTAAAAAGCAATCTGCGTCTGCTTCATTTAATGCAATTTTACAGTTCTGCTGTTTAAATCATATTAAAGAAGTTTTAAATTTTTGTTAAGTAAGAAGTGATTCTGCATTAATATTACTGAAGGTCACACTGATTGCGTATTGTCTTTAATTTGCTGTTGTCTTGAATTTTTGTTTCAGGTATGCTAGGAGCTGATGTCAAAGGTCACAATTTACCATGTGAGAATCAATCTTTTGCCAGCAGGTTGGCTCTCATTCTTGGCACATCCTCTTGTCATATGGCTGTAAGTAAACAAACAAGTTGTTGGCTGGGTAAGATTGAAAAAATAAACAACTCTTATCCACAAAATCTTTCATTGGTTATGTTTTTTTGAGTGAGAAAACAGTAACACATAGGGTGTTTCAGAATTGTTGCCAGATATGATTGGGGTGTAATGCAAAGCAATAAAAGGATGTTAGAAATTCTGAAAATTGAAAGTGAAAGATGCCTCATCAATATGATGATGGTAAAAACTGATTTTGTAAAAATGGTAACTTCAGTAGACAATTGTCATATTGTTTTTCTTCAAAATTCAAAAGTCTTCTTCCTGTCTTGCTATATTTCATTACAAGAGAGCTTGCTTGGCAAGGACTGCTTAAATCTGAGGGCACGTAATGGTTTTTATAACAGATATAACAAAAAGTTTGAAGGAAGGAAACAGTTGTGAGAGTCAAAGTCTGCCAGATGTGATGAGGGGCAAAAAATGTGTGCAGGCACAACTCACATTGAATCCATAACTTTGAACTTTTGGAAAATAAGATTTTTTTTTCTTTTTTAAAACTCCATTTTTTCATGTTTTCCATTTAAAATGTTGTGGAAATTTTGTATCTTATATCAGATAATTTGACACTGTCATCAACATTTTCATTGATGCTGTCAAGAAATACATCTACACTGTTGAAGAAGTACATCCATATTGTCAAGATTAAGAAGTTGATATTGTCAAGAATTGTTCTGATACTGCCAGGAATTTATGTATACTGCCAAAAAGTACATCTACTTCATTTGATACTATCAAGATATACACTGGTACTGTCAAGATTTACACTGGTACTGTCAAAAATTGTATCAATACTGCAAGGAATGCATTGATACTGTCAAGAAATACATCTACTGTACTATGTTTGATGAGTAACATTGATCCTGTCAACATTTACATTGATACTGTCGAGATTTACACTGGAACTCTCTTAAAATTGTATCAGTACTGTTTGGAATGTATTGGTACTGTCAAGAAGCACATGCATGCTGTTTAAGAGGTTGACAGAGATTCAGTACTTTTAAGATATATACTGCTCTAAAATAGCTGTATTTCAAGCCCATTAGTTGTATTGTGTATTGTGGTATATACCATATGACCAACCCCAAGGAGTGCAGAAATTCATTTTTGTGAAAGATACTTGCATCAGTCAATTTGTCTTGTAGTTCACTGCTTCACATTAACTGTACAAGAGAATTCAAAACTACAGAAGTAATAGTGGACTGATTTTATGAGGCCAATGTAGAGCATGGTGAACTGATGGCTAAAGGCATCAGACTAGTGATCCAAGGGTTACTGGTTCGAGTCGTACCTGGTTCATAATGTTGTTTCCTTTTGCAAGGCACTTTATCTCAATTGCCTAGCTCTGCCCAGGGGTTGAATGGTTACCTGTGAGGCAGCTTGTCATGACATGTGGTGTACCCTATACCTGCTGCAAACTGGAGGGATTGTCTCTTTAACAGGCTTTTGCTGGGCAGTAGTAATATTTGTGAAGCACTCTGAGGCCTGTTGTTGGTGGAAAGTGTATCATAAAATGAAATTATTATTATTGTAATTATTATTATTATTGTTGTTGTTGTTGTTGTTGTTATTGTTGTTGTTGTTGTTGTTGTTGTCGTCGTCGTTGTCGTCGCCTTCGTCATGATTTAGTCAGTGTCTGACAATCAAGTAAAAACAAAATGGAGCTTGTTAGTGCATCATTTGATCCCTGTTCATTATTATAGTTTTTCATTAGTTACAAGGAACAGACTTCAGCTAGCATAATGCATGACATTCACCTCTGTTGCTTGTTCACAGAGTTACATATTTCCAAGTTGGTTTGTTTTAACATATTTTACTTTGTTTCCTCACAGATCAACAGTGAGCCTTTGTTTGTTCCAGGAGTGTGGGGACCTTACTACAGTGCAATGGTTCCCGAGTTCTGGTCAAGTGAAGGTGGCCAGAGTATCACAGGAAAGCTGATTGATCATTTGATAGAGACTCATCCAGCATTCAATGAACTCAAGACACTTTCTGAAGATAAGTAAGTAGTCACTGGTCATACCTTCCAACCAGGCCTTGTATTACATACAGAATGGGGCAAGGCAATTTTTGGCAATGAGTTAACAGAAAGTTTCAGAGCTTCAAAAGCATTTACTGCAGTTCAAAATAAGCATTAGTGATATTGCCAAAATGAAATATGGATATATTGATGACAAAATATGGAAAATATCAATATTATACATTCTCAGCATAAGCTGCATTGATAGTTAGCGACTTGCAATTAACACACCGCAAAATATTTTGTGTACATGGTGCATTAAACTCTTTCTGTAATATCTTCCTGTTCCACTACATGGACTTACTACTGTACACACCTCAGCCTTTTGGCTACGATCTGATGTAGCCGTCTGAGGGTCAAGAGGTTTGTGAGTTAAGTTGTCCTTTCGGGACAGAATGGTGTCCTTCTGGGACATAGCTCCTTAGAGGACCAGCACTCCTTCGGGAGTAATGTTTTGATTCGCCCCTTTGCTCTTCGCCAGATCGTCGAGGGGACTTTTGAAAAAGTACCTGTGTGCTTGTAGGGTATATTGCAGTTGACATGATGGTTCCTGTCATGACGAGAGGTGAACCTATGTAATGCAAGGCCTGAGCTTTGTTTGATACTTAAGAATAGTGGTACTTCCAGTATAGGCTTGGAATGCTCTTACGTGTCATACATAAGTGATAGGTTAGTGTTGATGGTCTCTATTTTTGGTATACAAATGTCAACATTTTAGTAGTATCGGTATTCTGACAGGGTGGTATAATATGGATATTTTCTGTAATATCGTGTTTTCTTTGTATGTATGTTTCAAAGCTTTAATAAACAATATTACAAGTGCATTTTAGCATACATGTTATACATATTATCGATGTCCAGCCACTGCTTTATAGTTCTAATTTTTATTTCTATTAAAATATTGAAAATTAATGTTTGTACATAATAGAAAATTTCTATGTCAAGTGGGCAAAATATTACTTAATTTTGATATTATCCCTGCATATAATGGAACAGTTCGAGAAGGAAGTAAAAGAAGGCACAACATAAAAGTTGTTTGGTTAAATATTATTGTGACAAGAATGTGAGAATTGCTAGTCACATTCAAAGGAAAGCTTTGGAACAGGTTTTCACATTACTTTATTCCATTCAATTTGAATTTTACCCACATGTTGTCTCTTCTGGGGCATAGCTCATTGGGGAACAGAACATCTTTGTGAGTAAAAGTTGATTTTCACCCTTCTGTTCTTTGCGAGAGAGTTGAGGGTACTTTGGAAAAGTACCTTGTCCATCAGCTCCCAGCTTGGCTTGCATGACCCACTTAGCAGTAAAAAGAGTGGAAGAACTAGATGGAGGAATCGTAGAATGGAAGTTGTGGATAAAATACCAGCATCAGTGGCTTGGTACATTGTTTGATATTTCTGCTCATTAAAGTAAGAATCCTCTTCAGGAGGAGGGCACTGATGGCAGTGTGGGAAGAAGGGTAGGCAGTCAATACCATTGGTTAGCCATGATTTTGTTTGAGGGGGGAGGGGGATATGGTGAGAAATATAGCCATCAGCAACATTTGCTATTGGCGCTTTCACTTAACTCAAGGCCTTGGAAAAGGTTGTGTGTGAAAACCAAATGCTGTCAGTTTTTTAAACAAACCAAGAGAGTGTCATAGTGACATTGGGTCTTCCTGGAGGGTCCACTAAACCAAAGTTTCGAACAGATTTAAGGTTCACTAGAAGGAAGGTTCACAATAGTTCTGACAAAATTAGAAGGCAGTAAAGTGGCTAAAAGGGGGCTTCAGTAGGTTTAGTGAGAACATACATTTCCCTTAGACAATGTACTCTCCTCTTTCACTTAACCAAAAATTAGAATTCACTAAATTATCAACATTTTTCAGCCATATATAATCAGTTTTTTGTGCTCATACTTATCCATTTATGTGCTCATACTAATCCTCTTCAGAAGTCTTAACTCTCTTCAAGCTAACCTTCATGCTTAAGCTGATCCTAACCGTAATTCTATTACTAAACCTAACATAAATCCTAGCCACACAAGATTTTCAGTCTTGTGGACCTGATGTCTAGTGAACCTTTGGTTATTGAGATTCTCTGTATAGACCATTATTTCTGAAATCCTCTGGATATTTATTTAGTACACCGTAATTTTCTTCTTTTCCCTTTGTTTTACGCATTTTCCATCAGAAAAATGTCCACATATGATTATCTGAACAGCATAGTAGACTCTGTATGCAAGGAGAAAGGTGTTTCTGATGTAGCTTTGTTAGCAAAAGATTTGCATATCTGGCCAGATCACCATGGCAACAGATCACCATTAGCTGACTCTACCTTGAAAGGAATGGTGAGATAGTGTCATTCATCAATTAGTTATTAATAATGTGATTTTCTGTAAGTTTTCTGTTAGTATTTAACATGAACATTGTGGGAGGGTGGCGGGGCTATAAGGTTACAATATAAAGTAGCCTGTGAACCAAGTCGCTGAAAAAGTATGATGTCACAAATGCCCAGGGTTATTGGCCCACCTTTTTCCATGACAATGGTGCTTGCCATTTACTTCTAGACATATTTTCTGACAGTTTTAACATCACCAATCTGACTACCAGTAAAAGAGCACCCTTAATTTGATTATTTTACTCCTATAAAGAAGGCAGATGGTCTTGCCTCCATTATAAAATAGCAATATATTAAAATATTTTAGCCCTACATCTCTCATTTTTTTACTTTTGTCCCAACATTATTTAAAGACAGATTCTCATGAAGTGTTCTCCAGTTGTTTGATTCTCCTCTCAAAGTTAGGTGCCCTTATAAACCCTCTTCCAGTCTCGCTGATTTTCACAAGGCTAGCCACCAAAGTGAGTTCATTTGCCCAATGCAATTCTCTGATTGAGTTGTACAATAGCTAGCAGTCCCTGCTGCTTCACCGGCATTGTACTGTATGTCACTCACTAATGTGTCTGTACTCTTGTTTTATTTACCAATCAGAGAGACTTAGTTTTGGAGACACATTTTGATTTAGCCTGCTTTACTTCAAAAGAGTGCTGTAGCCAATGGCTAACTTGAGAATAGCTCCACTAAATGTATTTTGGGTTGATAAGTACCTGGCTGTAAAGTGAATGAACGATCCAAATTGTATTTGAAAATATTATATATTGCCATCTTTTCTTTTGTTACATGTTGTGACTTTAGTGAAGAACCTCTGTACCATTAGTGTCACAGGTAGTACCCCCCACCCTTCTCCCAAATAAAATATAAGCAGCCTTTGATCAACCACCCCACATTAATATTCAAGGGCATCTAAGGACAGACAACCTTTGGAGGGTGGGGGAGGGTGCTTAGTTTGATCATTAGGTAGACTGAAAAGGTATGGGCATTTTATCAGTGTGGTAATAGACACTCCCTAAACTTTAAGACAGTCTTGTATGAAGAGTAAGAAATTTCTGCACCCCTGTTAACCTGGCTATATGATTTTTAAGCATTTGACAAATGCATATTATATAATTATTGAATTACAAAACTACCTGTATAAACACCTTTTTAAACATTGCAGTATTCTGCTGTCCCTTTGTGCAATTATTTCTAAATTTATGGATTGCTTGGATCACACAATAACTTGTGTGGAGCCTCAAATTGTCTTTTCAACAGAGTGGTGTCGGTATTCAAATGTTTTTGCAGGGAACTATTACAATACAAACATTGTACTTAATATAAAGTAGCAGAATTTTAATTTTTGAGTATCTTTGAAGTGAATGTAAACTTAAAATATATGTTTAATATTGATACATGTTTTTCTAACATATGGCACTTTATTTTCTTCCTTTTAGATATGTGGGCTTGGCCTAGATACATCTTTGACGAATCTTGCTGTATTGTATGTTGCTGCTATCCAGTCACTGGCAGTAAGTGTCTGTGTGTTTATTTCTCAGAAACTTGTTATTACCAAGTATATACAGTGCAGTGAAGATTTTCAATGGGGGAGGAGAAGGGGAGGACAGATTGTTATGGAAGGATCAGGGCCTTGAGAAATTTTCAGGACAAACATATTTTTACTAAGCCAAAATTTTATCACTCCAAAATTAATTCAAATATTGTCCCATAAATTTTTGATTGTAACAAAAGGAGGGCAAACTTAAACCCTACCTCCAAATATCAGGCCACTCTGGTTGGTCAAAAACATATTCAGATCAGTGAGATTTACTGGAAGTTGTAAAGCAGATTGCTGGAACACATAGGCATTGCAGGTAGATTTTAATATTACAACAGGGTGTGCAGTAGATTGTTTAAAGAGGGCAAACACACTACTGAATAGTGTTCTCAACTAATGACAACTGGCCTTGTATATGAAATTTTATTGTTGGAGAGGTAGGGGGAGAGGAGAGAGGGGGGAGGCTAATCTCAAGACAGTAAGAGTGGGGGATATAAAGTAAAACTTTGTCTAGAATGTTTGTGCCATCTTGGAAATGAGAGGCTAACTTAAAGAAATGTGAAAAACTGTCAAAGAAAAGTTTGGATTTCAGTGGGGCTTATATCATGCTGAACCAAAAGGATATGCTTCATTTATGCTTCATTAAAACATTCTAGGCATGCCTATGAAAGTGCTTCTAACAAAAAGGGTGCAGCCTCGTAACAAAAGAAATTGCAGTAGTTTTATTTGAGCCCCACCATTACAAAGAATTTGAGCTACTGTAAAAACACATATAGGGGGCACTCTTTGGTATAGAGTTTTTCAACATATAGGCCCATAAAAAGAGAAAATCATAGCAATTATATTTTTTTAAAAGTTGTGGGTGGAGTTGGCTTGGTGATTGAGTGTACTGCCCTGCATACTAGAGGTCCCCGGATCAAATCCCAGTTGAACCACTTGGAAATTTTCTTGTGTCTAAAATTTACTTGTTCAGCATAGCTGATGATGAGGGGGTTTAAATTGGTGAATTTTAATTTGGTATCTGATTGTCCGATTCAGGAAGTTGTCTGATTCAAGTTGCAGAGCAAGGAACCTCCACCCCTCCCTAGCCTTTGAGATACTGACTAAAGACTGGGGATACACTCACATCCATCAGATAGGGACATAAAATGGTGGTCCTGTGAGCAGGATTGGGAGCGATTAGTACACGTCTACCTTGTTAATCTTTGAGCACTATTTGGAAAGAAAAGGCGAGTGTGGTGTTCATCCATGCTCACTCTGGTATAAGGTCTTTGATGAGCTAATTGGCTTCCTGTCCCTCAAACGTTAAACCTTATATCACTTTGAATCTATTCAAGGAGTAAACAGTGTTGGTCACTTGTTATACAAAGCCAACAGCACCCTCACTTCCCTGAACATACCATACATGGCAGAACAGAAGATACCTGGTAATAGTAGTAATATGTTCACTATGTAATTCACCAATATCTAGGCAAGCCTAATTTAAAGGGGCAGAACAATAATACCATTGCTCAGCGATAAATTTTCCCGGAGACAATTCCTTCCAGCCTGGTAGCAGCTCAAGCAGTGCCAGATGAAAATTTACCTCACAGGTATCCATTTAAGTCCTGGTTGAATAGTGGCAGTTTTGATAAAGCATCTTGTCCAAGGATACAACATAATGACCAGGTGGGACTGAAACCGGCAATCCTTGGATGACAAGTCCAACACCTTAACCAATATTGAGCCACCATGTTCTTATTAAACTAGCAGCTAGCCAGTTTGCTGATGTCTTTCCTGTATTGCAAAGGACTTGTCTGATGTAGGGATAAACCAGCATCCTGCTTTGCAGGCTAGCACCTGCAGTACTTCAGTCAAATAGCAAATGCAGTTCCCCAATTTGTATTAGTCTACCCTCAGCCTGGTATCATAATTTATGAATGGCTGTTTTTTATAATGTTTGAGTTGAATTGCTAGAATAACTCCTTGGTCAGCCTTTTATGTTCAACATCAACATTCTGGAACATAATAGATATTTGTCACAGGAAATAGGATGAAATTTGTAATATTTAGCTATCTAGCTGTTTTGAAATAGAGTAAGGGAGGGATGCTGCTGTAATGTTTTCTCTATATTCAGAAAACTTTTCAAACTTGAGTTTGGTCATTCACAGTTGTGACACCTCTAGGGGATATCTCTTTGATGTAAAAACCAACAAAGCACTGCACCTCTTGGACCACATTAGATCACCTGTGACCAACCAAAATAAAAACTGAAGCTAGGTTTAATAGAACAAACTACAGTTGATAGCATTTTGTCCATGATAAACAAATTAAAAGGTCAAAAAATATGCAGGCAATATTGGAAGATGTGAGCATCTTTAGAACTTTACTGAACACTGAGGTACACAGAAACTTAAAGGTATTCTGGTGCCATGTGGAGGGTACTTTGGGCCTTGGAAATGAGTCAGTAAATTCTATTGAATGGTCAATTTTCAGATTTTTGTGGGTTTTTTTTTTTTTTTCAAACAAGACAGACCACACAACTGTTGGCCCAAGGTTACCGAGACCATCCATACAAAGTGCGGTTTGGGGATTGAAATGGTTTTAGATACCATTCCAGAGGTCAAACTGAAACAAACTTTACTTCTCACAGACAAGTAATTTTATATCACTTTTAAAATCCTTTTTGATGTAGTAATTTGTAGTTGTGTGCGTGTATTGATGCTGTTGGAATGTTTTTATTTATATTCAAAAGTTAGAGTTTACTTTGGTTCTTTTGTTTTTCAGTTGGGAACAAGACACATTTTAGAAGCAATGAAAACATCAGGTCATTCTATTAACACTCTGTTTGCTTGTGGAGGTCTCAGCAAAAATCCGCTTTTCCTTCGTATTCATGCAGATGTCACAGGTAGGTCTTTTTTACAGTGCTGTATACCATGCAGAAAGGTAGCACAGACCCCCAAGATCAATTTAATGATATTCTGAAAGTCAACAATGAAAGTCTTTTGTTTATTTCATATTTTGTTTTTCATAGTATGAGCAAACTTGAAAGGATTTTATTTGAATACCCTTCCTCTAAAAATTGTTAAAATAGTGAAATTTTATCATGGATGTTACTGAAAACCATAGACTGGCAAAGTGAGGTCCAAGGGCTGAGTTTGGCCCTTGGGCACAGGGGCATAGCCAGTGGGGGGAGGGAGGGAAGGGATCATTTCCTGATCATCACATACCCATATATTGGGCCAGTCAGTATGCCCACACTGCTGCTAACTTAGTAGAGCCGTGATGTTAAAGCACTATGGTAGAGTATGGAGAGAGACTGCAGATTAAGAGATTTCATGGAAGGAGGAACTGCAAGGTATTTGCGGTATTTTATTGGGCTTCACACTTCTATCAAGATGCCATCCTAAATTTTAGGGGCAACTATGGGCCCATTGAGGATAAGAGTATCTTGAATTAACCCTATTCTTTGGATATATCTGCACATGCATATTCCCATGGACATAGCCACAGAGGGTGGTGTTGCCTCCTGTCTGAGGCCTTGCACTCTTAATAAGATGACAGAATGTAGTGTAATTGTTCCACATTACAGTATTCACTGTTAATCTCACTCCTGCAAAGTGCAACCCTAACCTACACTTCCCCATTAAATGCCAATGTCTGGATAAGCAACTGCATATTCTGCCGATTTTAATAGATGTGAGAAACTTTATTCAGCATTAAGTCTTCTTTATTTGAATATCTCAGGATTACCAATAGTGTTACCAAAGGAAACAGAATCAGTCCTTGTTGGTGCAGCTATTTTAGGAGCGTGTGCATCACGATATTATAAAAATTTGCAGGTAAGAACAAACTTGGTAATTATTAAGAAACACTGAACACAGTGGCATAGCTAGGATTTTTTGTTTTGGGGGGTTTTGGTGGGGCTGAAGATTTTCGTTGGGGGCTCCCGTTTTCTAAGTGGAGCACCACCATGGGTTGGCGCCGAGCGTACCAAGAAAATTTGAGATTTTAATATATCCCAGATCACTGGAAATGGCACTTCCCAGGATTGATAACAGCCATCAAGATGTGCAATTTTGGTGAAAAAATATAAAGTTTGATTTTATTTTATTCTCACAAGGTAGTGGTAGGCTAGGTTCCAGCACATACTGACACTCGCTGTCAGTGACAATAACCATGCACCTAGGCCTAGACTATGCTGGCTACTTTAATAGGCTATATTAACAGCCATTGCAATCAGTGTAAATTGTGAAGTTCACTTACCATTGGTGTTTTTTAATTAACAGCAGGGGTGGCACTAGGATTTGCCTGGCACAGGCCAGGGACGTGAAGCGATGACAGCTTGATGCTGTTTAGGGGTTGGTGAGAGGGGATTTGAAGAAAACTTGTGTACTTTACCATGTCATGCATATTGCAGGGCATATATTGCATAAAATTTGTACATACTAGAGAAACATACTTAGGAACTGATGTAATATTTTTCCTGGAGCCTTTGAAATTGCAAAGTGTGTGAAGCGTGAGAAAATTTTTGGGTAAGCCTACACAAATCTGCACTTATTTAAAGCTTACATAGGTCAATTGTCCTGGCAGTTGGGCCTTATCTTGCATAACTTACATTGTACTTCTCTCCTTGAATCACTTGCTGCACCGCAGGATAGGCACAATAGAACATTAACAAGGTTTAGCGAAATGAGATGAAATTTCTGACGTTTACGTAAATTCATGTATTCTACTTATTAAGTTACTTGAAAAGGTAGAAAGGGTTTGTGCTAAATTTAGCTGTAACAGAACTGAGGAAGAGTGTGCAGAACATACCAACAATTTTGGGTGTTATTGCAGAAATTAACCTTTTCAAAGCCAAAATAAGTAAACAGACCATGGGTAGGGACAGAAGTTTCCCAGCAGGGGCATGCCAGTGACCCCAAGTTCTGACAACCACTATATTGAGGGGGTGGTGAGAAGGGGATATGAAGGAGCCTAACTATCCCGTGCCATTGTAGGGCATAATATTTTGCATCATGTCACTTTATACTTCAACAGCCGAGTTCGGCACTGATAGTGTGCTTTTGAATCTGAATGGTAACATGGTAAAGCGCTCGAAGCGAGCGAAGATTTTCAATAAAAAGAAAAAAAAAATAACTGTAGGGGTTGTAGACTGTACCAGGAATAACACACATTGTATTGAAACCACCTGGTCTAACCCGATCAAATAACGGAACTTTGCTCCGCGAGTCACTCAGCAACTGACTGTACTGTAGGACACACACAAGAGAACTGCAACTAGGCTTTGCGATCTTGGGATGAAATTTACAATCTCTTCATAAACTGTGTAGGCTACTCTACCTACAAGTTACTTGTAAGGTGGCCAGGACTTGTACTATCTGGCTATGTGGAATGGAACTAACAATATGCTGAAGAAACTAGAGTCATTCTACAGCATGCAGCACACCAAAAATTTTGGGTTCTTATTAGAGACATTGTGTGCCCACTGAAAATTTTGGGTTTTTATTAGAGACATTGTCCTCTTCAGAGGTCTACAGCAGTAGTACAGCAAGATGATAAATTTGGTTAATAATGCTATATTTTTTCAGTCCATCTCTGATCACCAGTGGGAGGGCTGCTGGGTGGGGCACTGAAATTTTGTGGGGGAGGGGGCTGGAACCCCCCCCCCTTAGAGACCCCTGTGGCTACACCACTGACTGGACATTCTCATAACATGGACTTCGATCAGTTCCAGTTACTTCAATATCTTTTACTGTTGTCGAGGAATACCTCTTCAACGTTTGATGGTTTTTAAGTAAGGATAACACAAATTTCCACATTAATCTTATCTTTATTTAGGGTATAATTGAAAAATAAAACTAATCCTCTAAAATGGTCAATATTTCATGTATATGTAGGGGAGTTGTAGCTATTTTTCTGTTTTTGATGCTTGTTATATGAAATATCCAGCTATTCTGTTTTCATGGTACCTTAAATATAGTTATCAAGAAATACAAACTGTATTCCCTTTCGTGCTATGTTTGTTAATGCATCAGAATGCTCCATTAAAGGATCCCATAACCAATTTTTAGAGTACAGCATTTCCAACATCAGTCAGTACATAATACAGTAGAAACAAAGGTTTTGTACAAGACTGTCCTTTAATTGTACCTTACCCCCAGTCAAAATTCTTACTGAAGGTGGTTACCCTAACCTACCCCTGCCCCCATCTATTTCACATTCTCAGGCAAAACTTTTGTTGTAAGATATATTGGTGATGTAAAAATTGTTTTATATTCTCTCTCTGACAGAAAGCTATGGAAACAATGAGCCATGTTGGTTGTGTAGTTCATCCCAACAGGGGTCTGACCAACTTCTATGAGAAGAAATACCAAGTCTTCTTGTCAATGGTGAAACATCAACTGGAATACAGAAAGATTATGAACTCATGAACAGGGTTCTAGCTAGATTATATTTAGTGCCGGGTGGCGGCTGGTGTATGAAACGCCATTCTGGGAAGGAGTGTCGACCCTCCCCTTTGAGAAAATTTTGTATCTTTGAGGGGGCTCAGATTCAAAATGGTGCTATCTTTTGCAATTTTTGACCTAGTTGTATGTGTAACTTCATTCAGTTTTTAGTTGATGTTTGATTATATTTATGTTTTGGTATTTTGTCTATTTTTTAAGTTATTTTTTTTAATGTAATGTTCATCTGAAGGTGCAGTGTAGAATACAATCAAAATACTGCATTTTCAGCAACACTGCGCTGCCCACTGTAGCTAGAACCCTGCTCATGAAGTAAAATATAAAAGAGGGCAGCAAAATCATTTCAGTAAATTGCACATATATTGTCTCTAAAAGTGTACAGAAAATGCAAGATGATTGGCAAGTACCATGAAACCTTGTCAAAAACGTTGTGAAAAACCAAGAAAATTGAACTAAAGACTACCGTCTTCTTAACAGTAGTCATTCTACATTGCTATGGATGTTTTTTTTCTGACAGAAGCACACCAGTTTTCAATGTAGTGTTTAATAGAACTCTACTCTTGGCAAATTCAGCAAGCATGGTTGCTAACTGGTTTGCCAGACTTATCTGGCATGGAACTCATGAATATACATGTCACATACCTCTTGTATTGCAAAGTATACTAGGAAAACATCAAAATAAGGATTAAACATTTTTTATAACATATGAAGCATTAAGAATTATGTCAGAATAAATGTGTGTAGTTATTTAATTTTTCAAATGATGTGGAGGAACCATTATGGAAGGAAGCTACTATAAACTGGAAATGTATATACACTGGAAGGTGATCTAGGATGGCATATACTATATGGGTAACTTCACAGGCACAGGAGGCAAAGAAGGATAAAGCCCCCTCAGTGGAAAAGGGGGGGTATGCTTCCCTCCTCCCCCACCCCACTTCTCAAGGACAAAGCCCCAGATTTATTCCTCCTGTGAAAATGTCAAAAACTGTAAGTAATTTCATATGTCATACTAAATTGCATCTATTAAAGGACCTTAAAGTATTCAAAATTCTCCGAAGGGGAACAAGGATATCCCCTCCCCCCCAGGATGGATGTCCATAACAAAGTTCAGCCTCCCCCATCCTACCCCAGCTGAGAACAGCTTCCTATGCCTATGGATATTTTCTGCACCACTCACGGATTCTTTTAAAAGTACTGTTCTTCTTGAATGGATACCAGCATAGTAAACTTGTTTATCAAAAGAAATCATAACAAGAAAACGTAAGAAAACGTGGGAATTTGTGCACAAGAATGTTTAGTTGGCAAATTTCTATGCATTTCTTTCAGTCTTATCTATTTGTCCATAATTCACTCCTATTCTATACTTGATGTCAACTCTTTAGTAATGCTCATCCTACCTGATACAGGGAGATTGCTACCATCAGACAATGGGGGAAAGAGTCCCGAGTACAACCCTTGATCCATGTGGAAAACAGGATATCCTCTTATACATGCTTCATTATCAGTAACATATTATACAAGGATTTGGCTACTAGAGAACTGTCCAGTCATCACCTGCATTGCCACCCAACCTCCCTCACCTCATTGGTACAGTACTAAGCATGTGTATGTAGGTAACATCATAAGGATACTGGGGCATATGTTTAGTAGGTTCAAACTTCACCTGAGCCAAAGTGCTCTTCAAAACGACTATCTAAATCAAGAACCCAAATTTGAGCCGTGAGCTGAATTGGTATTAAACTTAAAGCAATTTCCTTCTGCTACATGTAGTAGCTGTAATAAATGTAATTTATCAAAATACAGTAAGAGCAGTGCATATGTTGAAAGTAGATTTATTATTGCCTCAAACTAATTGTTACTGTACTTTTAAGGTACATAATATTTAAAAAAGTACAGTGTAAATCGAGTACCATATTTTAAAAGCGTATACATAATGCCAGACTGAATAAATTCTTGCCCATAGTTGATTATGATTGAAATATTTCTTAGAAGTAACACTTTTATACTTGAGAAAAAAACGTGAGATGAGTAAAATATTGTATAAGTTGCATGCAATATACCTGAATAATACAATAATGAATTAAAAAGTATGTATTTGTCGTCAATATTTACATGGAGGGAATTGTATGTATAAGATCATTACATTTTGTGCTAACAGTTTATAAATTATGAAAATATACTGTCTTGTCAAATGGTACTTTACAGCATTTAATGTAAGACACCATTGCAGATTAGGTATTACATCTACCAAAGGCCATATGGAGCAGTCAGGACTGATGAAAGTAGCAGATTTGGGCCTCTTTTATACTGAAATCCTAGGTATATGACTCTCCTATAATTTGGAAAGGTTGTATTAAATGATCCAATTTTATAGAAAGACAATAACCAGGCCTTGAATTTAAGATTTTTCAGGTGTGCTACAAATCACACATTCACACTCCTCATGAAATTAAGGAGTGTGGTTTGTGCTGTTTTCTTAAACTTTAATAGATTTATTTGAGTTCCCATTCTTCATCTAGGTGTGAAAAAATCGCACTTCTCATAGTGATTTGAGGTGAGTGATGGTGTGCGATCACACTCGCACGCCACAAATAACAAAACACTTGATCAATGTAGCCCAATTCTATACAGGTTGATTTAATACCCAATCTGCAATGGTAAACCAAAAGTGGTGTGACTAATGAACAAATTTTTGAGTGAGATATATTGCACAATTTGGCAAGTAAATAAGCAAATAGCGCCACCTTTCAGATGTTCTCTGCAAATATGTCGTCTTACAAATCTTGAAAAAAACATTGACTGTTCACCACTGAAGATCTATTCTTCTAATACTCAAAATGATCTACAAGTCAAAATGTCAAGAAAGCAACTTGTAGAAAGAAGACTGACAAAAACATTGTAATTAACATTTAACTGGTAAAACTATGGAAATCCTTAGCAGAACACCATATTCATCATTCAACCAATGAAAACACTCAAAGGCATTACCGCTCTATTTAATCTGCTTGAACTGAAACATGACCTATCTAGTACAATTTGAACATTAACTTGCCTAGTAGGTTGCCAAGTTTTATTCAAAGTAGACAGCATACACTGTGCCAGTGGCAAAGATGTGTGTGTTCTCGTAAAATGTGGAAGCAAAGTTGTCCCTTTGTGCATCCCACAAGCACCTACTACCTTGGCGGACATCTTGACTTCGTTTCTCCCCTATGTTGATAATGCAGATAATCTGAAACATAAATGAGATTAATCAGGTGATAGGCGCACAGTAGTCTGCAAGCTCAGTAAAAACTTTCCAAGAGTTTATTGAACCCTCATGCCACCCCCCCCCCCAAAAAAAAATGTAGTAATGCTTTAAATTTGTTTAGTCTAGTTGATGGTGGAAAACCCTCACTTTCACTGACAGAACAGTAAGAATCAGTCCCTTTTGCCAGATAAGTTCACATTCAGTCTTAAGCTAGACTATTTACATTTAAACATGACTAGGCCTTTTAACCAATATAATTTATCTGATATATCGTAAATCTCATTTTGCAGGAGTAATACATGAAAGTAGAGTTTAAGAGTTTGCAAGGGTCACTTTTAATTATAAATACATTTAAACCTTATCCTTATGAACTATGAACAGCATGGTAGAAACTCTTTCAGACAGGAGTACCTACGACCTTATAGTTGAGGGGCAAGTTATCCATCAATGTAAAGATATGATCCAAATTCCAAAAGACAGTGGAAACAACCGGTGCAAAGCTCTAACAGAGCTAGTTTGTAGAAAGAGTTTGAACCAAAGTTTACTTCTGATTTGTAACATCTAACTGGTTTTATCGAAGCAAGGAGCTGCCACTCAGCAGTTTAGGTTACCATTTATGTGAGGATGAGGCTGGCAGGAGTGATGGCATCTTTTCACACTGAAGAGCACTCATTTGTTTTCAAATCTATCTACCTTGATACAGATAAGACTGACAGTACCCTATAAGCGAACTTTTATGCACCCTTCAAAAAGAACCTTTAACACCCCCCCCCCCCAACCTCAAGCATTCACAAGTATTCACTTTTTTATGTACACTTTAAGACAGATTCACCAGAGATTCACAATACTGAGGAAAAGTTAAGACAAAGATTCACTTAGTTTTCACTTTTCATAAAATTTTGGTTAACTGTCAAAGATTCACCAATTCATTACAACTGAATAGACTCCTGTACATGTATGCTTACCTTAAATCGTTTAAAGTCCATGGCCTTTACCCGAAGTTTGACCTCTTGAGCAATGGTCTTTGCCAACATGGAGCACTGGATTGGATCATACTCCATATTACCTATATGTGTACTCAGTTCCTCAAAGATGACTGGCTTTACTCTCTCTGGAATGAATCTATTAAATAAAACAAGAGCCCAATGGGCACTATGGTTCCTTGCTAAATGTAATGAAACTGAGCCATGAGCACATCATAAA
>WURT03501098.1:0-16501 GCA_009936505.3 Holothuria glaberrima | reverse complement strand
AAACACTCTTCTTCCATTTGTTGGGCTAAGTGCCTTGTGATGTCCACCCCCTTCCTTGCCCCACTTACCTCCATGCTGAGCTTAACCCTTCTACCCCCACATTATTGGGTTTGTCACATTGAGTACATGAGGTAAAGATTACCTTGAAAACCCTCCTATTTTTGCAACATGCAACATTGCTTGTCTTAGAGTGCTGCATAAATGCAAGAAGGGTCATTTTGTTAAAGGCCTGGTAACATGAAAAGGACCTTTGATGTAAAATACATTAAAAACCTAGAAAATATAGCCTCAGTTTCCTTTAAAATTCACCCAATATTGACTATTTTACAGGATAATTTCTATTTTACATTTATATAATGAATAAACATAAGGTAAATGTGCAAGTTTGTGACATCTAGAGAGGGACTCAATACCTCGAATGTAATTTTTGTTTTTTAACTTTCAAGGACAGTTGCATAAATATTCGTATGTTCTGATGTATTCATTTTGGAAAAAAAATATCAAGTCACTCACCCAACTGTCTGATGAGTAATGAAGAGTCAGATAATTTATATCAGGTTACAAAAATAAATGCTTCACTTTGCAACACTACACAGTACACATTATTTTTGCATAGATAGTGTGACAGTGAGTTACCTCACAAACGGTCAAACTTTGAGGAACTGTATCTTGAGAATGGTCAAAGATATAAAATCATTCCATTGGATCTTTCCCTAAAGGATTTAACTCTCTAACTGCCAAGTTAAAAATCGGCCTACATTTATGGTGGAATGTCACCTCAGTTTGTTACAAAGCACTACAGATACTTCTGATACATATAAAAGTAATATACCTTCCATTATTGTTGAAATAATTCCATGGCTTTTCAAATTTGTAACTTTCATTGTGTATGGTGTATTGTTGTGGTTATGACTTTATGCTGATTCACTGAGCTTCTCAGTTTGTCATGCTTGCAGACATTTATATGAGGTCACCCTAGGTCTGCATTCAGACCTAGGTCAAAAAAATGTAGGTTACACATTGTTAATGAGGAATATAAATGCATTGGTGTGACTAACCAGGCAGATTAACGACTGTGTGAGAAGTCAATCATATTTTGCATGACTCATCATGTTCAAGTAAACAGATTTGTGTGATCATATTATTTTGAACAAGTAGTATGTGAAACACCATTTTGAATCTGGAGAATAAGCTTTTAAAAGTGTGGGTGGGGCAGGAGATTTGGGAGTAAACCTTCTAACCAGGTAATTGTTAACAATAGAATGGCACTCCTTTTCTTTTAAAAAGGAAGAATTCCTTGGAGAAGGGAAATATAGGCCAGTGCCCTTGCCTCAGTTAATGCAGATATGACTTTAAATTTGCAGAATTTGTACATAGGTTGTAACATTTGGAGTTTAACCCATCAACTTTAGCCCCCAGAAATTTTGTCCCTGCAAGTGTGTTAACATGCCACTAGCAATGTATAAGGTTACAATAATGTGCAGCATTTCACATAGCACCTTAGGCAGAATGAACCAGTGTGACTCTTGCAATTGGAGATTGCAAAACAATTTCTAATGGCAGAAATACTGAATAACTTAAAGGAATTGACAAACACATCCACAAACATTTCATAAAAAAATACAAATTGATTGAAGTTGAAAACTGCAAAGCATGATCTTTTAGACTTGTAATGCAGAGGTACTAAACTAACATCTTTGGCATACCTTGAATTTTTTGCAAATTATCCTCCGCAACTTAAACAGGCATTAACATATTTATATGCTAGATAAAAATAACTTTGACTTGGGCCTCTGGTTATGATTACACTTTTTTGCCTGTTGTGCTTTTAATTCATAACTTGTAAAAGGACACAGTGACAAATGTCAATAGAACTTCATCCTATGTATTCTTCACAAACTTGCCATAGGCATAAAACTGTCATTTCATCATGAGCTGTATCTAATTACTTCAAAAGAAATGAGTAGTCCATGACCTTAATGAGTTGAAGAAAGTTTATTTTATTGCTTTTTTCAACCTTACTGTAACGCGCCGGGACATGAACTATGTCACGGTCACTTGGTCATGGCTGTATATATCACGAAGTAACTATCAGGCTAAGAGACGCAGTAAAAAAGAGAGCAACTACTATGCACCGTCCTTATAAGCGAGCAATGGCATTGCTGGGCTGACCTTCCCAACACCATACCCAATTTGACGAAAGTTATCTCACAGCGGGAGCAGTTTTGATCGTTCCCACGTTCTCGGTAAAAATCAGAGAGAAATACCGGCGGAAGAACAAAAGTCTGTTACATATTCATCTCAATAACTTTTTAAGCCAATGAACGGCGTAGGCGTTGGCCGTGAAAGCCAATAAGGGTTACAATTGCGTAATATTTATGTGAATCCGATTCCCCGGGATAGTTTGTTGACAAATGGCTCGTTCGTGCAAATACTGTATATACTGCATATATATTGTATGCCTGTTCATCCACGTAATACGTACACACAATGCGATGTTCGCGAGGCATAGAGCACGTTGTATTAGTGACTGGCTTCCGCTGAACTTGTCAACACCATTGTGTGTGTATATATACTCCTTGCGGTTTACGGTTGTACTTGAGGATTTTGTTAACTTCGGACTTTGCCCTTCCGAATTTTACTCAACGAGTTTAGCATGGAATTCAGGATCATCGAGTGTATTTTATCAAGTTGGAAAACAATTAAATCCGTGGATTAGAGTTTGAAGCGGACGTTTTATCACCCTGACGGGTTTACATTTTGGTCGTTGCCGGATATATTTTCAGTGCAAACCTGGATTCAGAGGATTCGCACATGCCTGCGGAGTCTGCGAATTTGATCAGCACCGGGGCCAAAGTCATGTCCAAAGTGCTCGCCCGGTCCCTCAGCTTGAGGGACCCGAGAGGTCGATTTAAATCTAATACGTGGGACCGTGTCGTCAAGCGTGACAGAAGCCGTCGACTTCATGGTGGGTGTTCTTAAACACTTCTATTCCTTAACAAAAGTGCAATTAGGCCCTAAGTAACACTCCGGCCTAACCAAAGCTATCTTAATTCTCATCAAGGCGTAACCCTTTGCACTCTGAGCTTTGTTCGTTCGGAAGCCCAAGGCATACTTTTAAGACTATAGTTTTTGCTCGTGAAATTTGTCTAGAAGTTTAGGCCTGTTTGAACCCTATCAACTTGTAAGTTGTAGGGAATGTACAGAAATATGAAGCTGGTGGAATGGGGTACTTCACTTGTGTCTGTGGCACTGGCAGTGTATTATTAGTATTACGTCAAAAATATCTCGAAAGTCGATATTTTGTAACTTGTTAACTTGCAGTGTTTAGACTTACAACCCCGTTTGACAAAAGTTCATCCAAGTCCTACTACTTCAGGCAAACGGCCTTGCCTACTAGTACTAGCAAGTGAAAGGAGAGACTTGGTCAGACGGTCGCACTTCAATAAGAAATGAAATGCCCCAGCCCCAACAGAACCAGACACCATATGGAAAAGTCGGTAAAGCCGGGCCTTCAAACTCTCGAAGTTGCAAGGTGGAGATTATATTGGGTAGGGTGTGGTTTGAGGGTGAAAATGAAATGTTTCTGTAAATGGAAAGTGATTGATACTTTCACATGATCAGCACCATGATAGTGAAACTCAAGTCACATATCCCTAGCACCCTAGCAGTACTTCTGTGGTTCCATTTTCATAATTCCTGTACTTAGTACTGCAAAGATTGCAGTATGTTACAACCAGTCAGTAAAGTATTGGTCAGCCGGTGAACTTTGTCCAATGTCACTACAGTAGTTTTAATATTGAAATTAGTTATGTTGAGATGGTTAGTAAGTGATTTCATCAGGTCTATTGTGAGGAGTACTTGAATTTCTACAATTCATGTATTGAATTCATCTTCACATAAGTTGTTAAACCATTGTTGCTACTCTCACATTTGAATTAGTGTGATTAATGCAATTAATAAATTTTTTTAGTAGACGTCACACCCATTTGTAATTCAGCATATTATCACATTACAGTTTAATAGTACCAAAAAGCACAAAGCAGATTGTAATAGAAGTCGTAAATCTGCACTTAAGTAACGAAACAATGGATCTTTGCAGCTTTTATTGTATAGTGATTTACTCACAGCCAAAGACCAACCACCCTTTCTACTCACAAGCAACCCACTCAGGCAAAATAAACATCGACAAGAAGCCAATTTTTCAAACTGATGGTACATGTAGACAAATGTGTCAGGGAAATTCACAGTGGAGTGATGAGGCCCATCCATCAGAGATGCCTGTATATTTCAGAACCATGCAGAGTGCTCCCATAATTTTGTATTTTAAACACTTGAAATCGTTTTAGTGCACATTCTTTATAAATGACAATTGGTAACATTTTGGTAAAGAAATAGGCCTCCATTTTTGCAGGGTTTTTGAAAAGTTTGTCAGATTGAGGTTGCTTTCAAGAAATACACCATAGCTCTACAAATCATGATTCATTTATGATAGATTAATGAACTAGGTGTATGCTCAGAGATTTCCTCCTAAAAATCCAGTTTTGCTGAAATAAATTGAATGCAGATACTGTGTACCCTGATCATTCTGGTTTAATAGCCTTCCATTTTGTGGGGACCCAAGCAAGTAAGGGTTGCCCATTTTCTCATAATTATTTTCAAAACATTCACCCTTTTGATCCCCCCCCCCCTCACATCCCTAACATATTTCTGAGAGTGAAATTAATAGTCTTGAATCTGAAGTGATTTTCAGCAAGTATATTTGTAAAAAATACATAGATCTTCGTTCTCCCATCCCCCCCCCCCCCCTCCCTCCTACATACATTCCTTATGCCCCTGAAAATACTAAAAAAGTGTATGGTCCTTTATTGTAATTTTTATACTTTGCAATGGTGTAGGTGTAAATGCTTTGTCAATACAAAGGGTACAGCTTTTGTAGTTCCTGATAAAGAGCTACAGGAAATATAAGTCTTTTATAATACAAGTCTTCTGTGAACTTGTGCAGCAACAATGGGACCTTCTTGCCTTTGAAGAGAACAATACTTGTTTCTGGTATGGCAACCTTAAGGGAAGACCAAACTGCTTTGATATAAATTTGGCAGTTAGGGAATAGCAATATTTTTCATATCCTGTAACTTAGTTTAACAGAAATATTCATTAGTAGTTGGTATACTAATTCTGCTTGCATGTCCAACCTTTCCTTGTTTGACTCAGAAATCATCCACCCGTATCAGCTGGAAAGTTACCTGCAAAGGCATTTATAATCCATTTGAATTCAAACAAAAATGGGGCAATCCAGAGCTAAGAAATTGTGAAATATCTCGTGCAGAACAAAGGAGGGGTAAAGCCCAAATATTGATTTTGGTTTTATAGGTGCTAATGCTACAGGTGTAACAGGACAGATGTTTCCTCAAGTGGCATGTACCGTACTAAAACTGCTGAAAGGGGCTTACTTTATTACCCATGCCAGCTAGACTACTTCCACCATGTGTGGTAAACCTGACTTAACCTACAGGTTTGTACATATAAATGGGCAGGGCAGGGCAGTCTCTGTCTTGACAGCTATTCAAAAAGCTAATAGCAACTGCATTCTTGAGGGTCATCTTGTCAGCTATTATGGGCCAACCTTTGACAGTACAAACACTGCAAGTGGAATTACTGTGTGGTATAGCTATAACTTAGGAGTCTGTCAACAAAAGAGAACTAAAATCCTGATTGCTGATCACAAAATTTTTACATTCTCAGCTTTCCTATGATGCAAGAGTCAAGACAAAAGAAAAATTTTTTTTCTTTTAGGAGGAGATTGGGGGGAGAGGGTTGTCTGTCATACTGTTGTGTACCTTTGAATGCTGGTTGTGCATTTTATCATTTCTCACAATTCTAGTAAAAAAAGAACAAAAATTTAACTTATCCTTCCTCCTTCAAAATTGCAAAATTGAGGGTTGATCTATCGAAAAGATCTACACCGGGGGGGGGGGGGGGCTAATGATGTATATCATGAAATGACAATGATAGGAGAAAGTCAGAACTCTTTACTAAAAAACACAATATTGCTCAAACTACCCAGTCTGCAGTGTACAGTAATAGGCCTGTGTATGTTAAGGTGACTGTTAAGGAAGGGTTGTATCGGCCTACACCTCATATTAGAAAGTTTTTTAATTTGTATTAAGGAAACAATAGGGCTAGTAGTTGATTAGTTTTCTTTCTCTTGTTCTACATATTTGTAACATAACTGAATGTTGCATTGGATTAGGTCTGGTTAGTATTGTCTCATGATACCTTCATCATGTGAACTCTTAGTGACAAATTTGACAGTTCTTTCTTGCCCAAAAACCAAATGACTTATGAGTTTTTCATTTTAGTTGGAAACAGATAATGTTGATCAGGTCTGCATGTTTTCATTAGTAGTTAATGGTTAGAAAAATTAGAAAGTTGCCATAACCAGACAGCCATGATTGATCAAGAAAAAAAGGTTCATTGTTCATGTTACAACCAGATATGTGCTATCAAACTATCCACTGCTAAAAAGTTCATAATGATAGATCCTTACCACTTTATTGGGTGTTGGCTGTTCTCCCAAACTATCCACTGTTTCAAGTCATTCTTTCCTTTTTAAGTCTGAGACTTATGGATGGTGGTTGGGTTGTCACTTAAAAAATCTTACTTTTCTAACCTATGCTATGTACTAAAAATCTATTAAATGTTCAAAACATAGCCTCGTACTTCCAGATATTGTTAAAGTATCTCTCCCTAATACACAATAGAACAGAAAAACAAAGAAGTAAGGAGGCCGATACAAATATTAATTTGACAATTTTTTGTTTACTACTTCATGACATGTTGGTTATGTAAAGAAATGCAACAATGCTCAAATAGTACTCTGACAGTCTGACTGATACCAAAGATTATCTGGATAACATATCTATATTGTAAACATATAGCCTGCATCAGGTGTACCCTTCATGTACAACATTTTAACCCATTTCTTCAGGTTTAGTTTAGAGTGGAACAGATTAGAACACTACCACAGAGAATTGCACAAAATTACAAAGGTGCGGATAGAAGTGATAAAACTATTATATGTGCCTTGCTTACTGTTTGCCACATATATTGGTGGCATATTTGCTGAAACACCTTGTAGTCGTTTGAACCACTGAAGGGATGACATTACTTGGAAAGGAAGGGTAAATTTTCTGTCATTCATGCCAATTAGCTCAAACATTTATGTCTCATTTTGTCCCTGTTTTACATCCAACAGATGATTCTCAAAAAAGGAAGTGGGTGATGGACTTACCCATACTGTAAATGCAGTTAAATCTAAACACAGCAATGAACAGTGACAGAATATTGAGATGATAAATGTTTCATCTGCAGTTTTAATTGACTTAGAATACCTTTGAATTGATTTGATATCAGCCCATTCTGCAAATAGTCTCTATAGAATACAAGATTGCATCTTCCAAATTCATCATTGAGTAACGCCATTCTAATTAAAAGATTGCTGTTTGAATATTCTTGATATATACTATGGCAAAAGAATTCCTCTGGGGTTGTTTTAACTTTCAGACTCCTTTGAGAGTGGTCGCTATTTCAACTTTGACCAGAGATGAACTTTGTGTGGACTGCATTGTTAAAGGGGGTGTGCTGGAAACACATATACCCTTACTTAATTGGTTTGTGTTTAGTGAAGGTTGTCATTGTAATGCCTGAGACAATGGGTGATTGGAGCATGAAGCATCTGAAATAGCTGCTAGCTATGTCACAGTTGACCCATTCTGTCCTCATTTTTCTCACCTTTTCCCTCTGTTATGTCTTCTAGATGCAATTTTAGGGTTTTATGCAATATTATTGAAAGCACGATGTTACATAAGGGTTCGTATCGCTCAGTATAGACCTCACTGCACGTGATGTCACAGAATAGAAATTGTGCTCTCGGGCAGAGGTAAGTGCACATTATTGCAACTTGGACCAACCATGGACCAACAAATGCAGGCATCTGATTTGTGTACCCATCAAACAGGAGTACCACTCTGCTTTGCTTGCATGTGAAGGCCACATCATGCAGAGAGTGTGCACCATTATTTGCCCTCAAAAGTCATGTGGCATGACAGCAATGCGTAACATCCATTAGCGTTGACCATAAAGTTACATTCAGTCACTGTGAAATTTAAGGAGTCAGAAGGGATGTCATGCAGTGCTGGAAATGTTTTCATTGAAATGGTTTCAACTTTTGCTGTGCTAACCCTAACATTCCCTTTGGAATAGCCATATAGGCAGCAATAATTCACACAAAGTCACTAGCCACACAAGTTAGCAGTAGAGGTATAAAGAGGGATATTATCTTGCACCTTTGTCATATAAAGTCGGAATCCCGCCACATCTTTGCCACCAACCTGCTACGTCTGCCACCTAAGCTATGTCTGTATAAGGTAAAGGTAAGGTGTCAGTATGTGACAATCAATAGGTATTTGCTTTTTCACCAGCCATCGAAATCACTCTGTTCATCATCTCATTGTTTAGATCTTTTCATCTCCAAACCTGAATCCTTTTATCTCCATCTCCAATCAATACTGAATAACTGCTGAATAGTTCTCCCACTGTACAGCTCTTATTGATGCCAGGCTTCTTTCGGTCACTGATTTGTTCCCTTTGACTCCTGGCCTGCATAGCTAGACTGTGACCCATCCCTTATTCATTGTGGTTATAATGGGTGAACCATGATTTTTGATCATACTAATTCTGCTTTGCAGGATTCTCCAACTACATTCTCACTCGCAAAATTTGAGGGGGTTGGCTACAAGTAGAATTCCTGTGCTCCTTTTGGCATTCAATATACTGTTCTCATTAACAGCTTGAGGACACTTAAGGCAATTAGAAGATGCATCCCCCTGTGCATTTCTTTTATTCATTTATTACCTGGCCACATTAATGATTGAATTTGCAACTGTTTGTTGAGATCAGCTTCCTCTTGCTTCAAATCAGCGCATGCATAATTTCATTTGCGTAGGTCGGGAACAGGAGTTAATGCAAGTTTTGAGGAAATAAGCTCAGATTTGTACAGTATATATTTTTACTTGATAATGAAAGAGGAAATGGGAGAATTTGTATGTTACAGTGCCATTGAAATGATATAAATGCAATGCTGGAGTTGGTAACGCAATTGAAATTGTAGATAGGTCCATATTGTCTCATTGATGGATTGAAGTTGGTACCAGGCTGAACTAGTTGCTATGAAGCATTCTGTTCCATTTGTTACTATGGACTGTGAAAAAAAAAAATTGTGAGTAACATGATGTGTGTAAGTATGTCCTCAATATATACCAGAATCTAAAGTACAGTGGAATAGTGATCAAAGGTGAAAATTTTGGAGTGAAGGGAAGAAAAATTATGTTGTTGTATCGATGAATTTAAAAGAGCAAGCAGATATTAGTAAGGCCACTGCAAACATTATGGTAGACATTACTGGAGAAGGAGTGTGGTGAGGGGGTGTTTTCTCCCCAAATTTTCCCAGATTGGCAAACAACTATGACATGACTTTTGTCCTTAAATAAAGCCTTAAAATAAAGTGCTAGTCTCCTAGGGAAGGCATCTTTTGCCTTGATGTGAGCATGTATTCTTTCCCCTTCCCCTCCCAGGCCTCATACACCAAAACAATGAAGCAAGTTAATACCTTCATATCCTCCATTTACTCATTATGTTTACAGCTTTGCCATTTGTTGCTTTTGTGAGATCAATAAAATGGAAAAGGGAAATTTAGAAGAAAACATTAGCTTGCAACCCTGCCTGGCCACCAGAAACTTTGGCTGTTATTTAGTGCTTGATAGCAAAGAAGTGTACTCTTGTGGCTTGGCCTGTAGCAAACCTTGCCATATGTAGATTTATGTCCTTTATGTAGGCCTTGATTATCTTCTCCATGGATAAGGAATTGTCTCCAGCTTAAAAGAAAATAGGCTCCAGTCTCCTTCATTTCCCTGCTGTAACAAGTGGCAACTTTACAGAAGGTCCCGCTGTTTACATTGTTGTTCAGCTTATTGTTTGGATTCTTAATGCAGGGAATTATGCTAGTACAGCATTGTACCAGTCAGTCCAGAGTCACAAAGAATCTGTTAAATGATGAGCAAGAAAAGAAACTGGAAGCTTAGGTGAAGGGAAGCCTTCATTTAGATACAGATGAGTTAGAGTGCTGATTTATTGGACAACATCAGTGAACAAGAGTTATTGAGGAAACTAGTCATGAGTAGAGAGTGTATACACATGTGAGGGGCACATGTAGGGTGATAGTTAAAATATTTGGTGCCGTCTGTGAATCTTCCTAACTATTATACGACTAGTTGCTTTAGATATTTCCCCTTCTTCTTTCTTCTCATTTAAAAATAACTACAAGGGCAGGCATGTGTAACTCTTAAATCACATTTCTTGATGTAACTTTGCTCAAGCTTCCCCTGGGAAGATCAGCACTCTGACTCAGTACTCTGTAGCTATGTATTAAATTTGATGGCGTAATAAATAAATTACGTGATGAATGCTTAATAGGGTAGTGTGACATGTATAGTCAATTAGAAATGGAGATTTGGCTTGTTCTTGGAGTGTGAGCCCCAGAAGAAACAGTTCTTGATTTCAGTTTTAGCAATGCCTAGCTGATGATATAAATTCAATGTGCCAGTTGTACAAGAATTAAACATGGTCAAGAAAAAATGAGAAAATATTTTCTTTTAGATTTCTAAATGAAGACAGGAAAACCAGTGAGATTTTTGGTCATTATGCATGATGCTTATAGTGTTTATGGTGGACACGTCCTGGTCTGCAGAACAAAATCGTGGTCCTCTGCAGATAACTTTGGCTTACCTGCATAGATGTGGGGTGGTCTGCAAAACTTTCCACAGTACAAAGAGCCACTCATGGGCCATGGCCAAAAAGACGACTTTTTAACATGTACATTAATAGTGGTCTGTAACCATAGATGTTGAACAAGAACTAAAATGTGTCCAATTTTTCCATTTTTGAAATGACCTTTATATGTGTAGACAGTCTGCAAACAATGCAGTCATGAATATCTGCCTTTGTATCATCTGTTTTGGCCTTAGTTATTTCAAAGCATACTGTAGAGTAGCTCTTCATTCTGGTCAAATGAAACTGAAGTTAAGAGGGGGATAGAACCAAAAAACCTTTCTTATCTGAAAACTTATGAACACTTCATGTACATACTGTACCTATAAGGTGATTAGCTATTTACTACACATTACTACCATCACTCAGCACTATACACACTGCCAAGCAGGTCCTCAGTGTAACATGGCTCCTCCCTTGGTCCTGCCTGGTACAGTGCAACCATGCATGATTACACCAGGGAGCTACTATGCGTTATAGCTCCCTTTACACACATTGTACCAGTGCTGACCAATGGGAACAGCTGAAGTGAAGCTCATTAATATTTTCTACAATTTCTTTGGCGCTCCTACAGAATCTGCCATACAGGCTTTTACAGTTGAGCCATAGTGGGAGACAAATACAGTCATCTGGATGAAATGAAAGTGATTAAACTATTCTAATGCTCGGGTAAACGAACACTTAATTTTGTTTTATCATTTGTACTACCCATTCCTTCCCATTTTACGACCCCAAGTTAATGTTTATGTTGATGCAACCGTGAAATGTTGAGTTGGCATTCAATTTAGGTGTGTGGTGTAGTTCTGCACCATGGTGTGTATGATGATTAATCTCAGTATTGGGGAGTAGTGTATCACAGACAGTTCAAAATTAATGATCTCCTAGTCCTATCTTTAATGTCATAAAGTGTTGGAATTTAGGGCGAGTTCAGAAACAATAGTTAGAGCTTTTCTGTACTGTGGAAACTATTTAGGGCTATTTTGGTTTTTTGTTTGTGATTTTGGCCCAGTCGTTCTGTATTTCTTAAAATCAAGATCACAAAAAAAAATGTTACATGTGCATCCCTTTTGTCAAATACATGAGGTAAGTTCCAGTTTGATACTAGTAGGAAGTAATGAAATATGATTTCCACTGATTATTTACTCAACAAAATAAACAAAAAGTAAAAACTAAGGCAGTAATAAAATACATTTGATTAATAGCATGATTATTTACCACGTAAAGTTTTATGAAGATGTGTGGAGATGACTGTGTTGTTATGAACTTTTTGGACACTGTCCATTGTGCACTCAGTAAATGTCATCAGGGCTGCAAAATTTTGCTGTCTCATTCTTCTGTGTATGTCCAGGTGCTTTCATGTGTGGTACTGAATGTGTTCATGATTATATAGCTATGTATGCTGGGTTGTGTCAACAGCAATTTGTTGTTAAGGAGAATATAATTTTTGTATTGGGTCTTATGCTGTATCAATATGTAGAGTGCTGTTTCAAAGTCCTTCAAGTTTTATTTAAAACCAATGTGTAGAGAGGTAAGCTGAAGTATAGGCTGACTTCTGGTGTGCGAGTTGCCATGTGAGCAGCACACAGTGCCTCGCATTCTGTCAACTACTGTACTTACTATACTGTACTTCTGCATGGCTTGGAAACAGTTTGCTGCGTGAGTGTATCATTCGGCACTCAAGCACTGTGTTCAACTTTTTACTGAGGCCTACACTTCAGTATTCACATCATGAACTGTATATGGGTTCCCAAATTCGTAACAGTGCAGTTAGTCAAATAATTTTACCAGAGTATATCATATTTAGGGAATTTTCCCGGTAATACAGCACTGTTAGATTTGACATCGAAGTTTAATCATCTCTCCATAGTCCTATTCACTCTAAATTTTGTTTTAGATTTAAAAATCAGAACTCCTTTCTCATTTTGAGTGTAAACTTAATTTCACCTTTCTATGACCTCCCTTGAGGTACTTTCAGGTCATTTACTGACACTCTTGTGGCTTTTTGGAGGGTATGCTATTTATTTTATAGGCTGCTAGAAATATGATTGATTGCTGAAATGCATAAAGCATCCATTTTAGTAGGATTGGTTTAAGAAATATGCCACTTCTGAATTTCCCCTGTCAAGAATGAAACTTGTTAAAAATATTAACAATTGTTAAGTAAGTTTTATCAGATCATAAATGTATCTTAGAGCAATTAATCCATCATAGTTTCTTAGAATTCTTTGGTCTTTTTGTCCTGTGAGGGGATAAGAGCCCAAATGCTTGCACCTTAAATTTCAGAAACTGTTAATCATGAACATTTTTTTCAAAAAAAGCAAGAATGCTGCACTAAAATATATTTTCTTAAAAGATCTGGTTACAAAGCTTAAAAATATCCTTTAGGAATATATTTGCTGTCTAATCTAATGTGACAATGAGAATTTCAAGCTTCTTTTTGTGAGCTTTCCCAGAATTCCTGAGGTGTAGGAATGTTTTCCTTCTGTAAAATTGTCTTTTGTTAAGCCAATCAAATCTTAATTTGCCAAGACTGAAGGCAGTAAAAACTTAAAAGAGATACCTTCATAGTTGGACTCTGTTCTTGAAATAAAATCATGGACAAGTCTGGTTATGATAGAAGACTTATTGAGACTCACAATTATCAGTCACATCATGGCAACTGCTCAGATGGGATCAGATGTGCTCTTTAAGATTCACTTGATCCAGGGGTGCAATTAGCACCTCTGGAATTCCAAACTTTTTCCTTTTGAACTATTCACATCAGTCTCAATGAAAAGTACAACATATGCAGAAGTCAAGGAGGTTTCTGGATTCGATGACCATTCCTGATGAAAAGTTGTCATGGCAACAAAGCTTTTGATACCATCAAACTCTGTGGAATTAGGATAATTATTCAGCACCATACCAAAGCCACTAGCATGAGAGTTGACTTGTAGATAGAAGTCAGTTTGTCTGCACGGCCTTAAAGGACACAATGAAGGGTAAAAATGATGAAAAAAAGTTCATTTAATATTTCCGAGGGTGCCAATTTTATCAGTTGTTGAGAGTTAGTGTGATAATTTCTTTTATAAACAACCTAAAAGATTATGTCTGAAAAAGCACTTGTTCGTCCCAGGATTTGAAGATTATATTGATGTGCTACTTGACCTGAGTCCAAACTTACAAAAGCAGCCTCTCAATAGAACTTCAAGACAAGAAAATGTACTCAGTTAAGTTTGGTTTTCAAGAATTGAAAAGTTAATTTACTTTCGTATATATCTGAAACTTGGGTTTAAATTTACTTTCATTCAAAGGAATGGTTAAGGTTGGAAAATTTGCTTCCTCAATAAATTTTAATACTAGCTACAGCTGCTGGGTTTTTAGAGGGTCATTTTGTGAGAACTAAACGTACCATGTATTGGGTAAGTTATGCAAGCCAAGTAGTTAAGTGTTGGTTGCAAGAATGGAGGCAGTATTGTAGCATATGTGCAGTCAGTTGGGTGTTTTTCATCTGCATCTGTTCTTTCATGAATGGCTCTTGAGAATCTTTTCATTTTTCTCACTAAATTGTGAAATTTATGAGGAGTATCTCCATGTTTAGGTTTAATATGAAATAGTTAAGTCCTGAAATATCATGAAAGATACTTGGAGGAGTAATTAGAGAAAATTTGTGAGATTTAGCTATTGTTTCAAAATAAGTTTGGGGCGACTGCTTATGCCCTTCAACTTAGTGCTAGTGGTGATTGCATGTGATAATACCTGTGATGAATGTACTTTTATGCTGGGAGTAACAGAATACAGACTGAACATAATGTACCATGGTCATGTCAGACAAGAAACAAAATCTAGTTCCTTTTATCCTACAGCGATGTAGTTGTACACATCTCTTCATTCTAAGTAACCGCTGTGGAGGGATTCCGAGGAGGGATTTCAAGCGGGTGGGAAGGGGAAATGGCAGTGATTTCTAGCTAAGATGTAAAGTTGTTTTACTCACTTAAGATTAAGGATTCATGATTTTGGTGTTGACAGGGTGTGTTTTTTGTCAACTTGACCATCAGCCCTTTTTGACCCACTCTTTTCACAACACATAAAATAGTGTTCTGAATATCAAATGAAAGTCTTCTTGAATATGTTGGTGGGGAAATAAAGGGAAGTGATATCAAGTGTATAGTCTCATCTGCACCACTCGATTCAAGACTTTGACAATTGTATCGTATGGACTATGTATATTGTGTAATATTTGGATGGTTACAAACTACTTCCCTGTGAAGTGTCTAGCAATTGATACATGCTACATGCTGTGTCAGAGACAATCCATTAGGATGTGAATGATAAACTTATTAGTGGTATTTAATTATTAAAAAAAGGAATTATTAACCTATCACTTAAATTAGATGGATAAAAAGTGTCAGCAAAGTTTCATTTCCTATTTGTTGGTTATTAATTACTGCATTGTGTGATTATAGCTATTCAAGACACTTATCTGTGTCCAAGCAAAACTTTTGCGACATCACAACTTTAAAAATGGGGACTAAGATCCAGGCCCGTAGTCAGACAAGGTACTGAAGGGGAGCAAAATGGGTCTGGGGAGGGGGGGCAAAACATTTTTCATGGGGGCCAAATGTGTTAAATTATATTAAGTCAATGGCAACTTGAAAATGCTCGGGGGGATTTTCAAGGGGGGCGAAGGCCCCCCTGACTACAGGCCTGCTGAGATCATTGACATAAAGAGAGCGAGACAATAGGCAATTTCTCTATAGGGTTGTGGCCTTCTTAATGCCAAGTCTCTGATGAAGAAGAAAATGTTACATTAATATTAGCCTCTTAGTGTTTCTGGTGCAGGCACTTGCTGCTGCTTTTTGGTTTTGCCAATTAGGCCTGCAGATACAATTTGACCCTGGCTCAGTGTGACAGTACATTTCTAGTGGAAGAGCAAGTGGCAATATTGTATGTTAAGAAAAAAGTAAGTCAGTTCAGTAAGCTGACAGTTTAGTCTACAATATCCTATTTTTCAAATAATGGTATTAGATAGGTATCGCCGGATATTGAGAATTGAAACATCGGCTTGGTAATGTCAGCTTTTGATAGTATCGGTACGACACTGGCTGTGACAAGTCACTAAACTTTCCTTCTTTGACAATCCTTTCTTTTACTCCTACAAATTTAAATAACTTAACTTACCATATGTGTAGGAAAAGGGGTGACTGTCCCCACTCTGGTTGGTGGGTGAGGAAACCTCGTCACCCCCCCTCCCACTTTGGATGACATGCTGCCAAAATATGGCATTGAATAGGATGAAATTAATTCAAAGTTTGTCAAACATTGTACCATTTTGCATCTAGAGGCCTTGAAATAGTCAAATTTCCACACCCCCATCTCCCAGGATACTGATCACCAACATTCACTCCCCCATCTCCCAGGACACTGATCACCAACATTCACACTACCTCCCACCCCCCCACTTTCAAAAAGCTTCCTATGCTTGTAGCTTACATCATTTAGACAGTGTAGCAGGGCTCGAAAATAGTCTGGCGCTCTGGCGCAAAAGCGCCAGAGAGGGCCCCGACTGCTCCAGAAAAACGAAAAAGTAGGTGTTTCTCTGGAGCTAAAAATAGCGCCAGGCGCGTGATGCAAT